>VZTA01020645.1:610121-632294 GCA_013398855.1 Mohoua ochrocephala
GTTTTATAATTCTTGTCCATTTTCTTGCAGTCTTGAAGCAAATCCAGCTGAGGTGTGAAGCCTCCGAACACTGTGAGCAGGACCAGCACTGCGCTGTCACCAGCACGAGTTGTGGGACATTGCTGGAAGCTGAGTCTTGAGTTCAGGACCTTTTGGGTCAGTTTCTGGCTTGCTGTGACTCTCCCTGTGCAGAGGATGGCACAGGGACAGAGCGAAGGCAGGCTTGGGGCAGAGCTGCACTTGCTGGCTGGCAGGGAGCAGGGCCTGCAGAGCTTTAGCAGGCACTGGAGAATTGCCTCTCCCTGGCTGCATGCTCGAACCCACCTCAGGACAGCCGTGTCTGACAGGATTTTCCTCCAACAGTCTCACTTGTCATGTGTCTGTAATTCTGCTCACTTCCATCACTGCAGCGAGCTCCTCAGCATCTTGTCTGGCAGACAAAGGGCTCTTCTGTGGGAAAGATGCTTTTAAGAGGGCAGGTGGAGATCCGTGTGTGGGAGAAGGGCCATGACAGGTGCCCCGGGCAGATCAGATGTTCCTAAGTCAGAACCACGCCAGGGGCAGAGAGTTTTCCTGTCTCTGGCTTGCCAGTCGAGCCCACTATAACCTCGTGGGCTTCACAGGGTGAGCTGAGGGGTGCCTTCATCACACCATGGCTGCTTGGATCCCAAGCCTGGCTGGGACCTGCCAAGCCAAGGCAAGATTGCTGCCACAGCCCTGCAGACGGGGCCCGTAGGTATGAAACCTGTGACCTCTGGATCCACACTGACTCAAATTAACACAAGCTATTTCCAAGACCGTTTGTGCTGGGCAGGAGCAGATGTAGAAATTTTCTAACCTCCTCTCAAATGACTTAGTTGAGAGGAAAAGAGCCCCAGAGCACCACAGGTCTAACATTTGATTTCCCCATCAAGCCTGCTCAGCATCTTGCAGGATTTGCCCTCCTGCATCCTGCCTTTTAATTGCTGACTGATTGTAATATAGGATTTTATTTTCCCTATAATGACTCTTGGGGCCCCCAGATGTTCTCCTCAAGTGTGGTTGCGTCAGCACTAGAGATTGAATGACTGATACCAGCAATTTTTACAGCTTGAAAGAAGAGAAATATGTGAAGGGGATTTAATTTAGCTCCAATATTGTGTCTTCATCTTCAAGACTCTACAAGAAAATGACACCAAAAGGTTATTTTACAATGAGAGGAGGGAGAATTAGCCCGCGAGAGGGAGAGATCACCAGGCTGGCTTTCTAATATCAGTTCATTACAGAGAGCACATTTGCGCAGCCACTTCACCGCTGCTGTTAATTTAAACCTGGATGATTAAAAGCTGTAATTGCACCATTTTAAATAAATGTCCACTATCTGGATTATTATATTTTTAATTAGTGTGTCTCTGTCAAATGTTTTTATCCCTCTGATTGATTTGTTTATACTGTATTTATTTATAATTCCTTGATCTCCCTGACCCTGCTATCTCCTGAGAACACAGTTTGATTGTGATTCCAGCAAATGGAAGAGGACTGAACCAGGAAAGAGCAAAAGGTACCAGGTCAGCTTTCTCTTATGAGATCTTTGCAGCTCTCCTTCTTTGCCTCCTGACCCAGGTGCTCTTCTGCTCTTTTTTGTTCCCCAGGGCTGTGGGGGAGGAAGAACAGCCTGGAGGACTGTCTGGCTGGGAGGCAGGAGAGGGGAAAATTGAATCGCTAGCCAGCAAAACTCAGCCTGTGGAGCCGTCAAGAGCATCAGCCTGTGTGTTAGGACCCATTCCTTAACCATTGCTTCACGGGCAGGAACCTGCTCCTCTGTCTCTGGTGTAAGATCCAGAATAAGCACCTAGACCCATGGTACCCCACTGCATGTTGTTCTCTGCCAGAGGCAAAGAGCTGCAAGCAAGAATGGCTTGTAGAGATCATGATCTGGGTGCTCAGGACGCTTCTGAGCGGTGCTCTGGAGCTGTGCTGTGGGGCACCTGAGGGAACACACTGAGAACATTCAAGAGGCTGCTTGCCCCTGTAGGAATCCAGGGCATCTCTGCTGATGCTGTTATCTCCTATCACATATAATATCAGCGGGATAAGGACTGTCACTTGCTCTGACTTTGTTCTGCACCCACCACAGGAGGCTTCTGGTGGCTGGTAAGGGCTCTGAGGTGCTCTGATAGCACAAATACAGTCTGCCTGCCAGGCAAACATTGCAAAGCTTCCAAACACTTGACTTTCCCCCATTTTCTACAGTCTCTGGAACCCTTAAGGAATGGATCAGGCCCTCAGCATTATAGAAAAGGAGTCTCCATGTGTCCCCTGGCTACAACAGAGTGTGTGGCCTCACCATATCGGCTCTGTCAGATGTTTAATGGCTTTCCTTCTAGCAGGGAGCCAGATGCAGTGCTGCAGCTGCTGTGTGGGGCAGGAGGAAGCCTGGTGAGAGCACATGGCCAGGGAGGCTTTTGCAAAGGGAACATTCTTACTGGGCAAATTTCGGCGTGGACTGAGTGACAAGGCAGTGAATGGACAGACTTCTCAGGTAGCTACACTGGAATGGTGTTTGGGCATCTGTACAGAGCATTTCCAGGAATGGCTGCTCGTGGGGCACTTGCTACTCGGAAAAAGGGAGCACAGCACTGAAGGAAGCCTCCTGGAACAGCACATCCAGTTGCCTGACCTCAGAGTTCAACACGGATATGAATTTGCTCTTGGAAGGCCACATACAGGGCAGCCAATTATGTTGCATGTAAGTCACACAGCTCCACTCCAGGTATGTCCTTTAGCACAGAACAGA
The DNA here is from genome assembly GCA_013398855.1 of Mohoua ochrocephala. Taxonomy (NCBI): domain Eukaryota; kingdom Metazoa; phylum Chordata; class Aves; order Passeriformes; family Acanthizidae; genus Mohoua; species Mohoua ochrocephala. The sequence goes on from VZTA01020645.1 coordinate 612,898, forward strand.
GGGTGTCACAAGGACAGAGCAGGAAGGAACGGAAGAACAGAACCCCTGCAGGCATCAGCCATGTTCTCATTGTGAATCCTCCAGCTACGCAGCCAAAAAAATCAGGCAGAAACCACACATGAGTGTACCAGAGCACAATTTCGTGGGTACTTGAGCAGCCCCTGGGCAGGTACAGCACTGGATGAATGGGCTCGGTGAGAGGGTGGCCATGATTTTGTAGCAGCATTAGAGAAAATTACAGTCTGCAGCAAACCAGTCATTTTGGCCATTCAGAAAGGGTAATTACACTTTGAGATCTCTGGGAGGTAATTTTCTTGTTGGCTGGTAATCAGCCTGTGTGTTCCTTTTCTCTTATTTTAATTAAAAATATTGGTTTGCCATGTTCACCAGGCACTGCCTGAGCGCAAACGCTTAATAGCATTTTGTAATTGACTGAATTGTCTATTAGTAAAAAAGCCTTGTAATTTAGTGAGCATCGCTGAAGTGCTTACTGTTATACCTGACACAAAGCTAAGGACTCCCACCTTGAGAACTTAGAGACAAGAGGGGTGTTAAAGACAAATTAAGGCGATTTTACATGAGAATAGCAGCGTACTCGGAAACGTGGAGCTGATGGATGGGCCAGGGGGAGGCATTGGCATTCTGCAGTCGTCCATAGCAACTCTGCTCTCTCCAACTCTTTCAGTCTGACAAGTGAAAGTGGGTTTGAAAAGTCTGTGTATTGATTTCACCTAAGAGAAACACGCAACTTTTACAAATCACTTTCTCCAATGGATTTCCTCTGGCAGCCTTTGTCTTTGGCAGGCTCCCTGGGCAACGTGGTGGTCAATGTGCAGGAAGGTAGAGATGCTGTTTGGAGCCCTGATCGCTGTCTCATCTGGGAACCAGGGCGCTGTTGGTCTGATGCTTTGTTAACCATGAATGTTAGAATGCTGGAAAATCCAATGTCAGGACCCCCGAGGAGGCTGTCCAGGAAGGGTCAGTGCACAGCTGGTTCTCTGCCCTCTGCCCTGGCCAGATTTGTGAGCTCTGTGCACAGTTTTAACCCAAGGTATCAGTGTTACCCACCTTACTTTTTTTTAAAGGGCAAAAAGAGATAACTCACGCAGTTATTCATGCTGGAGTTTATTCTTTATTGATTTGTGGTTCTCACCATCTGATGTGTGTGTGGAGGAGGCCTGGATAATTCGGAGGTCCCAGTGCTTTTTCTGCTGGTGGTTCTTCCTGCCCCCAGGGACATCATCCCAGGGAGAAGCATGACATTGGCATCCTTGGAGGGGACCTGACTGGCAGGGAGTCTGCTGGGGGCTGTTTTGCTTGCAAGGTTATGTTTGTGCTGCCGGGGAATGGCTGCTGCTGCAGTCTTCCAGGTGGCAGGATGGCATCAACTCCTTCCCGGACTCTCCTGTGACCTCTATGGATCTAAGAGGAGATGCTTCCACCTCAGGTATTCCCCAAGGGAGGAGGGAGAAGAAGCTTCTCTGGTGTCCTGTTCTGTCTGGATAATGGCCAGGCTTTGCTTCACACAGCTCTGCAAGAAGAGAGAGAGGTTTTCTATGAAAGACTCCAACTTCTCCCGGGCCATTTGTTCTTACATTCATATGTATAACTCCTCTAGACCTTCAAACTCTATTTGGAGAAAATTTTCTAGAAAATGATTTCTAAAATATCACCTGCTTTGTGCTTTGCAACCCTGGGCACCTCCCCTCCTGCTCCTACAGTTGTTCACTTGCCCTGTGCTTGGCAGTAGGATTGACTGCCTTGATTGATTTTGGAAGCCTCTACCTCGGAGCCAGCTGCATCCTGAGTCAGGGTGAGGTAGTTCAACATCCTTACTTTTTTCAGCTTGCACAAGTTATGCAACAGTTTTCAGGGTCTGCAGTGGGAGTTTCTTTGTGTGCTGTCTCAGTGCTTCCTCTGGGAAGTCTTCATGAGCATCCAGCAGGATTGCATCCAGGTTGATGCTCTTGATGGTGCCTGGCAGAAGCCGTGTGATCCTCCACAAGCACTTGGCCAGCAGCTCAGAGAATTTACCTGGGTTGCCCTCGGCAGTCAGGCTGCCTTGGAGCAGCTTCAACAAGGCACAAAAAATCAGCATCTGGTCAGATTTTTCCAACACCCTCTTCATGAGGACATCAATGGCTGTGTTGGCTTCCAATTTTCCTCTAGGTCTCCATTCAGGAATTCCAGCATTAAGGTAAAGAGGCTGTTCATTCCATCCTTGAGCATTTCCACTAAGGCCTCCTGAGCCAGTTTCTTCTCTTGGAAGACAGAGTTACAGGATGACACAATTACATCACAGAATGATTTGTTCCTTCCCTCATTTCTTATCTGCTTCCTGCCGCTGGTTGATAAACTTGATTGATTGAAAGCTGGCTACAAGGAACTCATTAATGTGCCCAGACATGGCTTCTACTTTGTTCCTCTGTCTCAGGATCTCCTCAATTTCTTTCATTGCCTTGTTGCTGGTGTCAGTGTCACCACTGCTAATGTGACAAATAAAGGAATTGATGGTGGAGGTGACGTTATGACATGTGTCATCACTGTCTGAGGAGATAAGCAGGGCTTGGAATTCAGGGTTCATATCTAACTGGATTATATCTTTCAGTCTGAAGAGATTGTGTTTTCTGCAGATCAGCCCGCTCACTTGCTCACTTGCATGTGGAGGCAGAGTCTGGGGAGCCATATCCACCACACTGAAATTTCCTGCTTGAGAGCAGGTAGGCTCTGGCTTCAAGGGTGCATCTCTGCATGCTGACAAGAGACTTCAGATCTCGTGTTTGAACCATGCTGAGGTTTCTCACTGAAACACATTGTTGAAGAAACTCTTGACCTGCCAGGTTCCTGTTTTGCAATATGACCCAGCATGCTCATATGTTCTTCAGGAAGATCCCCAGCTGTTTTGAACAAGCCAATTCCTTCCTCTGCCCCTGCCTCTGCTGCTTAGATTGTGAAGTTTCAGAAGAGCTGAGTGACTAAGGAGAGGGTGAAAAACAAAAAATGCAGAGGGAAGAAGATTTGCATGGAAGCAGTTTCTTGAAAGTTGCCATTTGGACAAAACCCACTGCATTTTACCCTAGGTAGAGCACTTAACTTGTTTTCATGTTATTTCACTTTATTCTGACATGTTAAAAACTGGCAACTGTGACATGAGAAATGCCCTTTAGAAATGAGAAGCAGGCATTTAGTTTGGGAAAAAAAAATCCTTGACAGTGCAACAGCACTGCCTGCACCCTGACACAGCTCTGGCCCCCAAAAGTGCTGCTCCATGGAAAGCCCCCCTTTGCAGGGCCTCTGACTGCAGCCCATCTCCCTGTGGTGAGGCCGTAGCCAGAGGTGGGACAGCCCCCGGCACGGAGGACCCACATTCTCAGCATCTCCTCGGATAGCCACGGACCATGAGCAGGGCTCTCTGTGCTCTTTAGCTCTCTCTGCTGGCTGCAGAGCACCCCAATGCTGGGCTTGTGCTCGGCGCTGTCCCCCCACACGGCACCCTCTGGGGAACACGCTGCTGTGGGGTCCAGAGGCACAGGGAGAGGAATATTGTGTTTGAGCCTCCAGGAAGAATCGCAAACCCTGACAGGCACAAGAAGTAAAGCAGGAGAAAAGAGCTGCCAGAAAAGATTTACAAAAGAGCCTTGCAAATGTGACAGCCAATTTCCAGGGGGATCCTTTTTCTTCCTAAACCTCAGTCATGAGCAAAAGGAGCGATTTTCCTTGAAGGCAGAGCACAGAGCTCTGTGTAAGGGAGCAAATGATCTACCTTGGGGCAGAGCAGTGCCGGGCTTATTGCCGGGCTGGGAGGGAATCACTGCCTTGGCTCTGTGCCTGGGACATCTCCTAACAGGGGTTGTGGGATGAGTCTGGAGGGCCCAGAGCATCTCTCGGCTCATCTCCTGGGAATGCTTTTCCAGGGCTGGAGGCCGGGAGCGCTTCATCCTTCTGCACCACAGAGCACAGCAGGCTGCCGGCTGCAAGAGCCAGCTGCAAGGGAGGGGGAGGCAAGCAGTGCAGAGCACCGGGAGGGATGCTCTGTTGTTGTATATGGGACTAAGTCACTCTCTCTCTTGTCCAGCAGCCAGTCTAGGTGATAAACAGAGCCTGGGTTTGCGTTATTTCATGTTTTCTCAGGGGATATCTTTGTAGGAAATACTAGGGACCTTTGTTGAATTAATTTTGTTAATTGAATGACCAGGTGTGCTTCTTTATCAGGTGATGCTGGAAGGAATAGTTCATGGCACAAACTGGCATTTGTACTATACATATGAAGAAAACTGAACTTGTGGAGTTTTTTGTGACTTCGTTAATTTTTTTCTTGTATTCCAGAAGTTGTTTACGGGGTAAGTTTCCTAAGACTGGGATAAACAATGTTTTCTGAGATACCCACAGTAGCTGGCCAAACAGCTGTTCTCAGAAGTGGAATTAGGTGTTGGGAAAAAACCCCAAATAATTCCCTAATAAAATGAAGACAAAGGTGAAGAAAAAAAGAATAAAAATGGCTTTTATTGCATTATTCTGGTGATAGGCTGACAAAGAGTCAGAAGGTGTTCAGTGAGCAAAGAGTACAGTCTGTTCCTTTATCATAATAACTTTTATTGCCTAGGTATAGCTACTCTCACCCTGCTCAATAAATGTCCTGCTGCTTCGCTTGCTGAGAATTAGGACTCTGTTGCAGCAGTGAGTGCTTCTCTCCAAGTGCCTGATTCTCACCCATACAGGGGCTGGGGGCAGCTCTGGTGCTCCCCAGAGATGCTGGCAGTCGGGTGGGATGAAAGGGAAGTTTCCTGTGGTGCGAGCAGAGGTCTGGGAATCAGAGAAGCTCCTGGTGGCTGCAATCAGCTGGTGTAATGCTTGCAAGGAGCCCCAGAGGCAGAGTAAAGGCAAAGGCACCACAGAGCATCGTATGGGCTCTTCTGGGGGGAGGAAGGTTGTGCCCACGGGTCCAGGTTCTTGGTCTTTCCTGTAGAGCCAAAAGGAGTTAGGTGGTGCCAGAGTGGACTCAGGATATGAACTCTGGGTCCCACAGGTACTTCCTCTGCAGCAGAGCTAGGATCACTCCAAGCTATTGGTCCCCAGCAAGCCTTCTGGACCAAGGAAGACTTCCCTTTTTTACCAATTAGAACTGCACATAAAAAAAATGATCTTGGCTTGCTTGCTAGATCAAGAGACATCCCCCAGCACCACTGGAGACTTTGCCTTTGGGGATGGCTGAGAAGCTCCTTACTGGTTTCCCATAGGGGATGTGTGTTTCCAGGCCTTATACAACTTTTTCTGGTTTTCATTAAGGGCAACTCTTCAGGCAGCAGTTTCGGGCCCTTTTATGTGGTTCCTTATGGACATTTCCCTGCATTGCCTCAGATGAATCACCAGGTTGAAGGTACCTGCTGGAGGGGGATTACTCAGGGTCTGCCCGTGGCACCAAGTGCAAGAGGGGAGCTGAATCATCCGAGTGTGGATCATCACAGCCCCTAACCTCCCCCAGACCCCTGCTGAGGCTGTGCCTCCGCGGAGCCTCCTCTCTGACCTGCAGAGAATGTCGCTCGAAAACCTCTCCCAGAAACTGCTCTGCCCTTTGGCAGCTCTGGCCTGTGGGATCTGACCGTACCCATGTGTTCATCCCAGACTCAGCCCTGCCCATCAAGAGTGTTCCCAGCCTGGAACAGGGATTGAATACAGTTATTTAATCTCTTTAGCCCATAACTCCCACCTATCAAAGGGAAAAAAGAAATCTTTCTTCTTCTTTCTGATCTTTTTAGCTCGGCGTGGCAAGACCACGTCCTGCATTGTGTTTGTACAGCTCCCAGCACCTGGCATTGCTGGCACTGCCACAGTGCAATTACATGTGGTGATACTGCATTTAATGCCTTGGAAGCCAGCTCCCCAGACTCCAGGAACTCCTGAGCTGGCAGAAGGAGCAGTTTGTCTTTCTGTCTCTGCACTGAGGACATGCCTTCATCAGTACATCTTCATTAAGCTTCCCAGAAGCTGCCATGACGTGCCATCAGCTGTATTGAAACAGGCTGGTGTAGCTTGTGAATCACCGTCTTTAATTCCTGCTTGTGACTGAGGATCATCCTCATCCCTATTTGGGATGACTTTCACTCCAGCAATTGGCAGGATTAAACTCCCTTCAGAAGCACGGGTTGAGCATTATGAACAAGGGGAAAAGCCTCAGGCGAGTAGTGGTCTATTTATATCCCATGAAAGATGGACTCTGCTCCTAAGAATATTCAAGCCCCTGGCACCTCCACCCCCATCCTGTTCCTGTAGCTGCTCTCTTGAGGCTGTCTCAGCATTGAAAAATTAGCTGCTTCTTAAAAGCTAAGAGGAACCTCAGTCAACACAAGAGTGAGCAGCCAGGGATGGGGAGGTCTCTGCTTTACTGAATCCCCTACAATCTGCTCCGTTGACGCTATGCAGCAGCGAAGGAATCAGAAGTGAGCTGGGACCATTGCTGTCTCCTCACAGAGTCTGTCTCCACATTTTCAAACAGAGTCCTGTTCTTACCCTGCCTGCTTTGTAGGGCTGATTGTTGATCTATATCACCTGCACTTCTCCAAGATCTTTTTGGAGGCTCTTCCCCGCAGTGCAGCCCTGTCCATCCCCCAACAGTGAGTTAATCCTGGGCCCTCCACAGCTGCACCAGCCACAGAAATCCAGGGGCTCAGAGAGGGTAAGGCTCTCCCCCGTCCCCACAAAGCGCTGTGAAGATCGCTGTGCCCTGCCCAGTCTGCACCTCACCCAGCTATGGTAAAGAGGGCAGAGCCCCGAACCCCAGGGCACTGCACGTGGAGCAAGCATTTCCCCAGGTCACACCACAAAACCTATCCCACTTCCAAGGGAGGAAGAGAGGAAGCTCCCAGGAGCTGGGGAGACACAGGATCGTGCCATGGCAAGGCTTCTCCAGCAGGTGCAGGATCCAACTGGCCCAGCAGCAGTCCTTAGCCCTGCCTGCAGCACAGGCTAAGCCACGGCTGCCCTGCTCCAGGGAGGGAGAGCAGCATCCAGCCTTGCCTCTGGCCCCCTCAGAGGCGCTGATACCAGCAGCTCCCCTCCCTGGGCACGTCCCTGCTCTCTTTGCCTGTTGCCAGTTGGCTGTGGAGCAGCCCAGCGAGCTCTGTGGCAGGGCTGGGATTTCACACTGCGCTGCTGGAGTTCCCCACGACAAGGGAGTCACCTTCCCCCCAGCTCATATCCAACAACCCCCTGCCCACAGGGAAAGGAGGCGCAGTCCAGGAACAAAAGCGATGGTCCATGAGCCATCAAGAATGATGCCCCACAGAGAGCTACATTCAGCACAGACCAGAGGCAACTTAACAAGCCTTCAGCTGGGGAATCCACTTCCACTGGGGTCCTGCTCAGCCCTGCGCCCAAGAACATCTCTAAGATCCCCTGTTTTTCACCCTCCTTTCACATACGATGGCTACAAAATATTTGTTATTTTTAATCCTGAATGATGAATTTCTCGTCGAAGTGGCACCTGTCCCCTGTGCAGGATGTTTGCTCTATGGCTCCAACTCACCCGTGAGTGCGTGGTACAAACCAGCACGGCCAGAAAGCCGACACTCTGCAAAAGCATGAAAGATTTGTCTTCCATTGAGAGAAGAATGTTTTTCTCACAATGCTATCTCCTACCCTGCTGAACCTTTCAGTATTGCCTTTCAAGAGGATGAGGTGGGCAGAAAAACTTCTGTGACCAGTTTATTAGATGGAGAGGGGCTGGTGTCATGGGGTTAACATCTCAGCTTTACAGGGATGCAAAACCTTCCCCTGCACAGCAGAACAAAGGAAAACTTTCTGAAGGAATCCCAGCAGCAGTGTTTGTCGGGAATGCTGCAAGGAGTAAAATATGCCAGGTGAGAAAATGTTTTAGTGTCTGTGCCTGAGGAAGGAATGAGACGTGTGGTGTAAACTTGTACCATGAACCACTTTTATCATCCCCATCACTCGAAATACACAGCTGAGATTTTTACCGATGCCTCTGGTGATGGGTGTAAATCCTCTAGTCAGACTTGAAGTGCCAGCTCTGTGGATTTGGTTCAGACACAACTGCAGCGATTTGACATCTAAAATATCATGGTGGCTCTAGTTCTTTAATAAGATCACAGAAAAAATATCACATTATGATACACTGTGTGTGTGTGTGCAGATGTGTGGATGTGGACGGTGCTGCCCTGAGACAGACAGCGTTTTGAAGACGAGCAGCCTGAGAGTTAACTTCACTTTTCTCATTGACCACCGAGCCTCAGCATCACCGTTTGAAACATAAACTTTATTGCAACAGAGAATTAAAAATAGTACATTTGAAAGAGTTGCAGAGTGCATGTCATCAAAGAACTAGTCAGAAATCACAACTCAAGCAAATCATGTACAATTGGAACAGAAAGTTTTATTAAAACAAGTGGAAATCAAACTCAAATTTCCTTGTTTGTTTAATTTCACCATAACTGTGGATTGTGTATTTACAGTCTTCGCCTCTTGTGGTGAAGGTTCTGCTCAGGGCAGGGCAGGGATGGATGGGGAAGAGAGGTGGGTTTCAAAAGCTAACAGGATGTGAAAGTTTTCCAGAAGAAGTTCTTGCAGCCTGCTTTGCGTTCCCGGGGTGCCAGAGCGGGGTTTGAGTTAGCCGAGCGCTCCAGCTCCAGTCTCACTTCATCCTGCTCAGCCCCTCGGGACAAGTCCTCAGACTCCAGGGCTTCATTTTCTGTCTGACTTGGCTCTGAAAGCAGTTCTGCCAAAAAGTACTTGGCCAGTTCCTTGGGGGACAAGAGAGAGAAAGGGAGAAAGAGATAGAGACCACAATTACTCCTTGATTTTTCGGGGCTCACCACTCTGTTCCTCTAAGACACCTCTGTGCCCAGATTAGAGACATTCAGGATGCGGGAGGAGAAGGGGAGCCCTGGCTTTCCAAAGAGCCCAGCCTGACAGCTGCTGTGCAGCAGTTGTGTCAATGGCATCTAGCTGGTGTGGGGAACAGACCCTGTCCTGGCTGTGACAGGGAATGAACTCATCTTTACCTTCTCTCCCCACTGCTCCAGCATTCAGTGCCGTACTCAGCAAGGATGCCACGAGCCTGCTGCTAAAGTGACACGGGAAAGGTCTTGGGGGGAGCTGGCAGGGGAGGTTGAATTGGTCACCATCTCACTGGGACTTATTTTTCTTCTAGTCCCTCCAAGCCTCAGCTGTCACCCAGCACGGATAAGGACATCGTTCTGTGCTCTGGGGAAGCTGCCTTCATTCTGTGACCCGGAGAAACCCTTGGGAGCTTCACCAGGGGCTCTGCCCCGTGCCCTAGCAGTGCCTGCTCCTCACTGCCCACCAGCACACCCAGCTGGACTGTCTCACCTCCCAGCACCAGCTGCCCAACCTGTCGCTGGCTCAGCCCCGGCGGGGAACCAGGGGATCTGTCGGGGAAGGGGGGTCTGCAGCAAGGAACCGGGCGTCTGAAACGGGGACATTGGGGAAGTCGGGCGAGGAGCTGGAGGGGTCTGCAGCGGGGGTGCCAGGGGCTCGGACAGGGAACGGAGGTTCTGAAGCGGGGAATCAGGGGGTCTCTGGAGAAGAGAGAGGCTGCAGCTCAGCCGTCGGGGTGCCCAGCGGGGTGCCCGAGGGGTACCCGGGGTGTCCGCCCCGTCGCGGGGCTCTCACCTGCTTCCCGGCGGCGGCGGCCAGCGACTTCTGCAGGAACTGCCGGAGCCGCGGGTCCGAGGGGGCGGCCGAGACGGTGCCGAGGACCAGGGCGATGGAGAGCAGGGCCAGGGCGCACTGGAGGCGGCACGACAGCATCTCGCCGGCGGGTCGGGTGCGGGAGGCGGCGGCGGGAGGCGCTGGCGGCTCCGCTGCGGCTCGGCTCCGGCGTTGGGGATCTCCTCGCCGCCCGCCGCCTTTATAAACCCTTCTCCTGACGTCAAGGCGGGGGCGCCCCCCTCGCCCCACGCCGCCGGGGGTGGGTCTCTGGGACGGGGAGGGGGGAACGGGACCGGGGATGCTCCGCTCTGCCCGGCGCCGGCCAAGCCTCCACGGTCCCCCCTGAGATCCCCTCCCCTCCGGCTGCCCCCGGCCCCCGGCGCATTTTGTCCCCAAATCACCGCCCTTCCAGAGCTCCCGACCCTGCCCGTCCGCTCCCTCCTCCTCGGCCGCAAGCCCACCGGAGCGGCGGCGGGGGGTCCCGGCCGTCACCGCCCACCCGCGGCTCTGACCCCGTGCCGGAGGGTGAAGCCCCCCAGCAGTCGCTCTGCCAAAGCCCCTCGCCCTGGAGCCGGGTCCCGCCCCGTCGGGTGAGAAACGGCTCCAGAATCCGGGGAGCTGAAAAGAATCCCCTTAAGGGCGATTGCCCCCGGCTCCTGCAGGGGGTGGGGGGTGCCGAGGTGCCCCTGGGGGTCCCTTTGCCTCTCCTGTCCCGTGGGTCTCTCCGGCACCGGTCCGTTACCAGACTCCCTCCCACGGGCAGATCCGGGGGGCAGCGGGAGAGTGCCCCGGCTCCTGCCATGGCTCTGCAGCTCCGGGAAGCGATGACAAATCGGTTCTGCCTGGGTCGGGGCGTGCTGGTGCCCGGCTGAGCCTGCGGGGATCCCTGTCTCCATCTCAGGGTCACCGGACGTGCTGGTGCCGTGGGACGCACCTGTCCCACTGGGATGGCCAGTGTCCCCCACTCGTCCAGCCTCTCCCTGTGAGCTGCCTGGTGCAGCTGCTTCAAACCCCCCGAAGGACCAGCCTCCTCAGCTGTCTCCCAGCTGGCAGGAGCAGAGCAGGATGTGCCAGAAAGGGCCTCTGCTGTCAAAAAAGGGGTATCAGAATCTCTCCTATCTCAATTTCCAGCTGAGGAAAGTCAAAGACTTGAGGGAACAAGAATTCAAGTACCGCAAAAAGGTCTCCAGAAACCTTCAAAATGACATTTTGTTTCATGCTGAATTAATGTGCACCCCCTGCCCCACTTTCGACCCTGGTGCTGCTGGCTGGGTTTGCTGAGGCTGACCTGGGAGTATGAAGCATGAAACAAAGTGTTCCTGCTCTGTTTCACAGTCCAACAAGATGAATTGGTGCTGGTTGCTGGTTCCACACCAGGCAGAACTTTGGGCTGAACTGCGACTGCCCTCCCTGGATGGTGCCTCCCTTCCTTTGTGTAGCGAGGCTCTGCAGCCTCACATAGCTTTTCATCATCTTCGTCCTTCCCAAACTGTGGAGCAAAATTAATGACAATCATGAGAGAATAAGCCTTCATTTGTAGCCCATGAGGCCCTGAGGATTGGGTTTACTTGTGCTGCATTTACAGCCCGTTTTTCCCCATCTGCCTGACGTGAGCAAGGCCAGGCTCTGTGCTCCTGGGACCCTGTCTGTCTTCTAGCACTGGTCTTGCTCTGAGGAAACCGGTGGAGAAGAATCAGCCCCTGCTCTGGTTTAGACACATTCCCATGCTTTGGGGACAGGACACAGCCTCCTGCCAAGGCCAAGGGAAGTGCTTGGACCCAAGAGAGCAGATTGTCCCTAAGGGCCATGACTGTCAGAGCTTTTCTCTCCACTAAGACCCTGTGTTAGCAGCTGGATGGACCAGCATCTCTCTCCTCCTGTGGGCAAAGAAGCAGAGCCAGTCCCAGGTATGGCAAATGGCCAAGGCAGCAGATGTCAGGCATCAAACCTATCCTGGCCCTCTTGCCTGCCTTCAAGAGAGGTTTCCTAGGAAAGGATTCTCTCAGCAACAGTAATTTCGCCACTTTTCCAGATGTGCCAGTAGCAGCAAGCTGGGCTCTCCTGTTCCACTTGCACTGGGAATAGACTTGTTTTGTAGTCCCCAGGCTCTCCTCCTTGCACAGCACAGCCCAGCTGTGCCACACTGCAGTGTAAGCCGGGGCCAGCTTTGCAGAAGGCTCCAACTCCCCACCAGCTCATCCCAGCTCCCACAGCCCAGGGCAGCGCAGCCTGCTTGGGTTCCACACTGGAGAGGAGCAGAGATGGAGATGGCAGACAGCACTGGGTTATCTCAGACTCCCCTGTGGCTTACTGGAAGCTGTTACCTAACGTCCCCTGCTGCTGCACACAGCAGGCAACTCTGCAGGCTGGCACCCCTTTTGTCATTCAGCATGTCCCCCCTAGGGGATGGGGACACTGGGAACCCCCATCACTCCTGAGGTACCATCCTCCTTTGGCTTCCCCAGCTATGGATCTGCCCTGATGTGCCAGAGGGATCAGTTCAGCACCTGTATTTCCTAAGGACGGCAACGGGCTGGAGTGCAGCCTTGGACTACTACATAGGATGGAGAGCTATGCTGTGTTTTGTCACCCTTCGGACCCACCTGTACACCGACGAGGAGATGAGAGCTGTAGGAGCTGGCACAGTGCAGGAACAACCTCCTTGATGAGCTCCTCTCTTCCTCATTTCCTGACAACTTCCTGTGGGGCCAGCAGGACTCAGACACACCTAACGGGATTTTGAAGAGTTGCATAGCTCAGCTGGAGATGGATGGGTTCCAAGTGGGCTGGCAGGGCTGGGTTTAGGATGTTGGTACAGTCATGCTGCCATAAAATGGGGGAAGATAACAGACTTGATTCCTTCAGGGGTTTTGAGAGGCCATTCTTGATGTCCTGCCCAACCCCAGGCTGCTCAGCACCTCGTTCTTCCCCAGCTACCCACAGCACGTCCGTGTGCACGAGCCCAGCTCTATTAAAGATGTTCAGCCCAGAGCTGTTCCTTCCTAGCCCCTGCCTTCACACACACTTTGTTTTTCATTTTTGCATCCACCCAGCCCAACCCTGCCCTGCCAACCCTCCCTGGCCATCTGGCAGTGCAGGGCATCCTGCAGCAGAGCAATAATGACCAATGGGACTTTGGGTTAGGAGCAATGTTGTTGGAGTTGTTGTGCTCCCTACAGTCCAGTTCCAGGCAAGCACAGACCCTCAGTCACACTGGGAATTCCTGGCTTTGATGTTCACTGGCTAATATGGCTTTTCCAAGATGCATGGAGACAAGGCCTGGAAGAGCAGGTTGGCTCTGACTCCATCTCTCAGGGCAGCCCTGGAGCTGGGTAGCTGTCCCTCTGCCTGAGGGAGGCTGGAGGAATTACATCGGTGTCCCCCAGCAAGAGGGGGACTATGACCACATGGAAATGTCTTGGATTTGTCCCACTGAATTTCAGAAGCTTACCAGAAGAAAGCAGAAGTGTGGTCATTTTCTTCTTGCTGGTCATGGCCTCCATCAGGAGATGACTTGGCTCCTGAGCTGGAGCAGCCTCAGAAAGGCTCTGACATCCACCTTGGCCATTTTTACCCTCTTGGGATTCAGCTGAGATTGTGAGGCTGGTGAGGCAGGACCAGAGAAAAGCTCTGATGGGAATGTTCCCCTAGAAATATCTCAGCCTGTTTAAAGGAGAGAAACTGAACTCCCCTCTGGTCTGAGCCTTGTTGACAGATACAATGTTGAATGGACCAAAGTTCTCAGGTAATGTTCGGGACTGATATCACTCTGATGTTCTCCTGAAAAATTTTTGTTTTTCCTTTCGAGGAAAATCTAAAGGAAAAATACCATGTGCTTTTGTTCAGAACCCCGCCTTGTGCTGACCTGAAGGAACCAGCGATGAGGGAGTGGAGAAAGGAACTCCGTCTGCTCCGTACAAGTCTGGGCTGTCTCCTACAGAAAACTCCTGGGGCAGGGGTGAGGGCAGACCTCCAGACATCCTCACGGCTGGCGCAGGCATGGAGCAGCGAGTGAGTCGCAGATTGATTTACCCGTTCCCCTTCCCCCAGCTCCTCTATGGGATCTGTGTGCTCTGAATGTTTTGCACTCATTCTCCAGCCAGATAAATCCATCATCCGCTCGGCCGTGGCAAAGGCAATTCTGTTCCTTTCTTTCTGCCGCAGCGCTGCAGGGCATGTGGCTTTGCAGACGATTGAATTGCACTGAATTCCTGTGCCTGCTTCCTTACCCCCACGCTTCCAGCTTGCTCCACAGACCCAGAGCAGCCCAGCAACGCGCGGGTCTGTGCGCACGGGCTGTGCGCTCGGCAGCGGAGCGTGCCCTCTGCCGTCAGCCCGCTTCCTCCTGCGCCTCATCTCCCTCACTATCACCGACAAACCACTCTCCACTCTCTCAGCTCTGCTTTCACGAGCAGGACAGTTTTGCCATGGATCGCTACCTTGCCAGCAGGGAAAACCGCTTTTCTTTGTCTTCCAGCACTCAGGCTGGTAGGGCTGAGCAGTCATCTGGGAGCCAGAGCGGTGACATTCCCCATTCTCCCTCTGGACATGCAGCTGGTGCTGTGGGGCAGCGAGGAAGCTGCTACAGCCCCACAGCTCTAGCAGCTTGCTGAAAACCTTACAGAGCAGGTTCCTGCCCCGGGAGATCCAGATGAGTGGAGAAAGAGTAGTCAGTCATGCCTGAGTGATAATAAAAACCAAGAGCTCGACAAAGGGAGAGAGAGTCTGGCGGAATGGTACCATGTATCCCTGGAATGGGCCACACAGAGAGCAGTGATGTTGGGGTTGTACAGCAACAACAGCCATGAGGGGTTTCTGTTTTTGTAGTAAAACTTGGGTACAGATCCAAAAGAATTTGCCTCTCCATTAATTACAAGCCTCTGGGATTTCTGCTCCAGTAGCAAAGAGGGAGGAGGGCAGCCAGGTTGTGGTGGTTCACAGAGGTGGGATTCTAGTACCTAATTTTTGAAATATCTCTGTCTGAGAGCCCGAGCTGTGTTTAGGATTTCTGATGCTGCTACCTGAGATTTATTCCCAGTCTCAGCCACCTAGGATACTGCCATGGCATCTGCAGGGCTGGTGGCAGCTGCCTTGAAGGGAAAAGGGAAAGGGAAAGGGAAGAGAAAGGGGAAGGAAAAGGGAAATGCATAGGAAAGACAAGGGAAAGATCAGCGCAAACACGTGCAGAAGCACAGCTGAACAGGCTGAGCTAAGAGTTATATACTAGGTATATTATGAGAGTTGAACACCAGGGTATTTCCCCTCACTACTGCAGTGGGTGCCAGGAGTCAGGGATGGGGCTGTTTTTGGGGCTGTGTTTGGGGCTGTACAGACAGATGCAGGCCCAGGCTGTGAGGAGTTACCAGTATAAGGCAAGAGCTGACGGGTACAGACGGATGAGCACACAGAATCAGGAAATAATACAGGACTCTGCTTTCTCTCTCTGTATAACTCTCCTCTATAAAACACCATGCCCGTTCAGCCTGGAAAAGGCTCTGGGGAGACCTTATAGCACCTTCCAGTACCTAAACGGGATTATAGAAAGTTGGAGATGGACTTTTTTACAAGGACATGCAGTGACAGGACAAAGGGGAACGGCTTTAAACTGAAACAGGGTCAACTTAGTTTAGATACAAGGAAGTAATTCTTTACTGTGAGGGTGGAGAGGAACAGGTAACTTTGAGAAGCTGCGGATGCTCCATCCCTGGAAGACAAAGCTGGATGAGGCTTTGAACAACCTGATCTTTTGGAAAATGTCCCTGTCCACGGTTGGAACCGGATGATCTTTGAAGTCCCTCCCAGCCCAAACCATTCCAGAATTCCAGGACTGCCTGCTCAAACCCCGTCTTCCACTGCCCTCTTGTGGCCACTCGGCAGAATGCAGCGGAGCGCCCCGGCCCCGGCCCCGGCCGCAGCCGCAGCCCCGGCGCCGGGGGTCGTCCACCAACGCTGCCAAAAGAAATAAAACATCCCCTCCCCGAGCCCTGCTCACTCCCCTGGAGTGTGAATCCCCATTTCCATGCTGGGCCTTCCTGGAAACCAGCCATTTCATGGGTTTGGCGGTGACCTTCCCTCTGAATGCCGGCCTGTCTCTGCAGCTGGGTTTTCCAAGGGCAAACAGCCCAGCAGTACCGACACGGGCAGGGCTGAGCAGTTCGGTGTTTGTGGGTATAGAGCAGGCGTAAAACAGGTGTAGGGCAGCTCTGTGTGTGACGGCTCCCTCGCCTCTCCAAACACCGTCCGTGCCAGATGCCTGCAGGCCTTTGACCGCGGATTGCTATCGCTTCAGCTGAACTGCCTGGAAAAGCCATGACATCACCCTTTAAAAAAAAATAAAATCCGTCCGGAGGAGGAAACCGTGCTCCGGGAAAATACAGCATTTATTTTGCAAGTGCAGCTGAGCAAGTCAATGGGAAATAGAGGTCGTGGCTACACAGCTGCTCGTCTGGGGCAAGTGGAGCTGTCAGCCCAGCCCAGCTGCTTCCAAAAGTGACAACTGCAGTAACCAGAGAGGTGGTGAGCTCAAAGGCAAGCAGGTCCTGACAGGGAGGGGAGAAGCCTAAATATGTGTGTCAAATGAGAGCAGTATGTGTGTCAAAACCCTGTCGTGAGGACAGCCAGCTTTCCTAAACATTAAAAACCCACCGGGGAAAGGTAGAAAGGGAAAGCAAGTGAGGGAGCAAGGTGGGAAAGTAAGATTTTGCTATTGTCAACACTCAGTCAACGCTCCATTTGTGGTCCTTTTTCCACCACCCTGTGTCTAACACAAGTAAGTTGGTGAGGGCTCATGCTGGCCTCAGCCTGCGGGGTGAAAAATAGGCTCTTGCCCAGAAGGATGCTTGGGAAGACCTCACTCCATGAAATGCCTGCCCCACAGCAGGCAGGCGCTTGCTGCAGGCTGCCAGGCAGCTGTCCTGCCCGGCCAAATCAAACAGGAGGGGAGAGAGGCTGGCTCCAGCTCACCGCTCAGCCCTCGCCTTTTCGTGGGGCTTCTTCACATACCAGCAGATCTGGTCTGCTGGGAGACAAGCCAGAGGAGCTGGGGGTCAGGAAATCATGGAATGGCTTGGGTTGGACAGGATGTTAAAGATCATCTCGTTACAACCCCCTGCCATGGGCAGAGACACCTTCTGCTAGTTACAGTTACTCAAGGCCTCATCCAGCCTGGCCTTGAACACTGCCCTGGATTTGGCATCCACAGCTTCTCTGGGCAACCTGTTCCAGTGCCTCACCACCATTATGGGTAAGACTTTCTTCCTAACAGCTAATCTAAATCTACCCTCCTTCACCTTAAGGGCATTCCCCCTTGTGCTATCACTACATGTCCTGGTGAAAAGTCCCTCTCCAGCTCTCTTGTGAGCTCCCTTTAGGTACTGTAAGGTGCTCTAAGGTCTCCCCGGAACCTTCTCCAAGCTGAACAGCCCCAATTCTCTCAGCCTGTCTTCATAGAAGATGTGTTCCAACCCTGTGACCAGCTCAGTGGCTCTCCTCTGGGCTCATTCCAACAGGTCAATTGTCTTCCTTGCGCTGGTGGCCGCAGAGCTGGACACAGTGCTGCAGGTGGGGTCTCGCAAGACCAGAGTAGGAGAAGTTAAAAAGTTTAACTTTCAGCCTGAAACAATGTGCTTATTTAGAGGCAAACAGGAGAAGGCAACTGCTTTGTCTTTAGATGAGCACATAAAGCAAGAGCTCAAAGATGTCACAAGGAAGAACAGCAGACCTAAAAGCCACAAGCTCACAAAGATGAGGACCAGCCACTCTATCCAGGTCAGCAGCCTGTCCAGATCCAGAGGCTAAGCTAAACAAGGCAATTCCTCAGGAGAAACTTCTCTAAGAATAGCATTACTGTTATTGGTCATCATCATCCCACTTATGGGGCCCAAAAGCATCTTCATAGCTCCTGGTCCTAAAAATGTTCAGATAATGTCAACAATAGTTGTCTCAGCCTACTGTGACCATCAGAAGGCCGAGTCAGAGCAGAGAGGATCCTGCAAAACAGCAAATTGGTTCCCCCTCTTCCTGGAATTTTCCTGCCATGCAAGGCTGCTTTGGTTGTCTCTGTCCCATGGTGTGTTGAAAAACACATCCTCTTCAGCTCCAGCTCCTCCTTAGTGCAGCCCCTCCTGACCCTGCAACCAGCCAGGCCCTCCCCTTCCTGCTGGTGCTTCCAAGTCCCCCCACTGTGAATCATCTGGCAAGCCCTGAACCAAAATTATCCATGAATTAACTAAAGTCAAAATGAAACTCAGACCCCACCCCGGGCCGTGCTGAGCTGTGGCCGGGCTCCACACCAGTGCTGGTTCCAGCCAGTCCTGCCTGTGAAATTCAGAGAAACTTCCTGCATGTGGCCCTTCGGTTTTCTGAATCCAGCGATCGCAGAGCAGCTCAGAGCTGCTGGGCTGCCTGCACAGAGTTCAGGGTCTGGGTGCTCCGGGCTTCTCCCAGCACACCACAGCCACCCAAATGGAGAAAAGCAGCTCCTCTCCCTGCCAGGGCGAGCCCAGGGACTCCCTCAGGCCGGGCTGTCTCAGCTCTGGCCCGAAGCCCCCTTGCAATGGCTGGAAGCAGAGATGCTCTCAGCCAGTGAGGTCCTGGATGGGGTTACAGACCCTGGCTCCACTGACTCGTCTCACAAGGCAGGCAGAACAGCAGGCCCCCACCATCCCAGGCTCTGAAAAGAGAGAAGCAGCAGGCAGCCATCTTCCCTGAGCAATTCTGGCAAGAGCACTGGATTCCAGGAAATATAAATAACTGCTCAGCCATCTGGAACGGGCCCTGGGCTGGTCAGCAAAGGTCTCTCCCAGGCTCTGCCCTGTTCCTGCTGGCTACTCGGTGCCAAGGCAGAAAGTACCGAGGGGGTGGCACAGTCCCCACCAGGATCCGGAGCAGCGAGCTCGAGTCTGGCTCACACCTCCTGCCAGGGACCACCTCCACTCCATACTGGAAGGGGGCCCTGCCTTCGACACGCGGCCAAGAGCTCACACCAGGGCTCGGGATGCTCAGCCCCTTCCCCGGGCAGCAGCCAGGCTTCAAGGTGCTTAAGGAGAAGGACAGGCAAGAACAGACCTCTCACTCCATCATACGTCACTTTTCTTCATTTTATTCTTTTATTTGTACAGCTATATTTTACAGAACGCATTAATGCAGTTTAGACACAGCCCAAACCCTGTCTCCCGAGATTGTTTATAACACAAGCATGTAAAATAAGACCAAAAAAAAAAAATCCAAAACAAAAAAAAAAAATAAAACATTCCCCCACTAGAGAGTTCCACCAAAACTCCTTTTGCAACATCAGGCTGTACCTTGAAGAAACTGAGCTCAATATAGTCCATACACTGAAAACTTCCATTGAAAAGAAAGGCACCGTGCGAAACCACATTTTACATATATACAGACTGAGAACTAGAACAAAAAAAATTACACTTTATTATTATTTTAAATTCCTTCTGCAGCTTTGTTGGTTTAATACACACTTTTTTGTAAATTGTAAACCTTCACTTGCAAAAAAATACAAATACACTGATGCATTTAGACAAAATATTTTCTTACTTGTACAGATGCAATACTTTAAAATATCTCCTTAAGTGCTCTATCATAATAAAGATTCTCAGAGTGGCTTCTGCCTGCAGAGTCCAACTGAGCCTTTAATGCATTTTATATATTTTTAATATAGCTTTTTTAAAGGTCTATATATATTTATTTTATATATA
>VZTA01020657.1:0-14007 GCA_013398855.1 Mohoua ochrocephala
AAAAGTATTGTCTTTTCTCAGTCAAGATGAGTCCAGACCAGAGAAGATGTAATAGAAAAGCTTTTCCAGTCTGACAGAAAGGGGTTAGGAAACAAGTTTCAGGGAAAGCTTATCCACATACAACCCAAGTAGAGCACAATAGAGGTGACAAGTGAAATACTATGTCTTCTGGGATAAAAAAAGCAAAGATATGCACCAAAACTTCTGCCTTCCCATCCTAAGCTAAGAACATTGCGATTGTCTAGCAAAAGCCTTTGAAAAGGCTGTTCCTTCTTGCTCCACTCACTGCACAGTTCTAAAATGAGCAAACTCTTCAGAAAGTACTGAAGTACTGTGAATACTTAAATTCTGTGCTTGCCAGATAAATCAACCAATTATTTTAATCTGTACTTTCATCTGACGCACAAAAATACTCTCAAGTTTCTTGTTGTAGTAAAAAACTTTACCTTGGTATAACTAAAAGTAAACCACTCAACAGAACTCTATTCCTCTATGTTCTAAATTAACTCTGAAAATTTGCCTAAACTGTAATATTGTACTGGGAAAAAAAGTATCTCATAAAAAACTTGAAGAAACATTTTCAAACTTCAGTATCTCATTTTCATATGGAATATGGCACAGGAAGCTAATATATATGTGTATGCACACCTGTATAGGCATGTGCTTGAAACAGCTTGGCAAGAGTTATTTCTTTTCCTAGGATGGAAGTCCAAGTCATACTATTCCTCTGGCAAATTCAACTGTTTCACCACAATGTTATTCGCATTCTCTACCCTATAAAGTAGTGTGATGCAACTAGATTTGATTCAGGGTGATCTTTTTAGTGAGTAAGTACTTTGGACCCCAAAGCAGGTCCTACACTCTATAGCATGCAGCTTGTTGTAAGAAGTAATTCTAGAAACTGCACGAAGGCACAAGTCTAAGACTGCAATTAAAGATTTTTAAATGATCCCCCAGATGAAGGTAAAACATCAGTAATTATTTTAAAGTCTGCCTTTTCCACCTACCCTTCAAATCTGTGAAGAGAGATGCAGTGTCGAAGCTTAGGTTGTAACAAAAGTTTATACAAACATCTTGGTAGTAGCCTCGGCATTGCTATCTTACTGTTCTCTGCAGTTTTCAAAGCTGCAGATGGATCAGTGTTAACCCTATTTATTACATATAAAATGTGTCAAACACTGAAGGCATTAGGATTATTAATATTTATTCAAAAGCCTTCTTCAGTGTTGTACTTTGGTGCTTTTAAACAAAACAAGGACAGCATATGTAACAAGCTTTATCATTGTATTTCTTCAAATACATTATTTAGAAAAATCTATAAATTCTGCAAAACAGCAAGACACTACACTTACAGTAAACCACACAATTCCAGATTCAGCTCTCACCTGTGTTTTCATATGCACAATATTCCTGACATGTAAAAGCATTAAAGAAAAGTAAAATTATAGCTTAAGTTCTCCAGTTGTCAACCATGCCGTTCCAGGCCTTATCAGAGTCCAACAAACCCCAGGGTCATATTCACTTTAAGTGTAATCAGCTTTGGCTGAGCTGCTGTCAATCTGGAGTGAGCAGACAGTATGTAACCTGACGCTCAGATTCTATAAATCTAGGAGAAATGTCATATAGTCCCATCTTCACAGCCAGTGGAGCTGTCCTTCACAGTGCACAGCCAAGCAGGCTGGAGATACCAACTTATGCTCTCCTGAGAACATATTACCATGGAAAAGAAAATCTAAGGAGCAAGTGTGTGGACTATAATAGGTGACTTGGCTCTTAAGCTTATGGGGCACAGACGTCAACTAAAGAAAAACAGAATCATCCCTAGCTGAAGGGAGCTTGCCAGTTCAAGACAAGCTGAACAGCCATTGTGGGAATAACTGATTATTCCAGGGGCAGTGAAACTGACTGCTGGCCATCTTCAGTAGTGCTATTCCAGACCTTCCTCAAATCTCTTCCTGTCAAATTACCAGATTTTATGCAGTTCTGAGCCTAATAAAAGGCTAGAAAACAGTTATCATGACAGAGAAGTCATACACTCATAGCTGCCACCTAAAGAGACTAAAACAAGGCAGATAATGGCAGAAAATGAGACAGCACGTATTCTAGATGCAAACCCAGTTAATAGGATGGAAACAGTTAACACATGAAAACTGAAAGGTAAGCTGAGATAAAAGTCATCATGAAACAGCAGTGTTCACTACGATATATCAAATTTCAAAAGCACCTGGTAGTGTCTAGGACATAACAGATGTCCTAAAAAGAGAAAAATAATCTAAACAGCAATGGGTGCAAACAGCAGACATACGTTATGCAAACTGCTCCTCCTTCATTAACTCTATTTTGCTGCTTGAAATTACAAAAAAGACACAGAGAATATTTAGTAAGCAACAGTATATGGTTAAAACAAAAGTTTAAAACCATATTCCACAGAGCAGAGTAACATCATATTTGAAACGTGCATTTGACAAAAGACTAAGAATTCAATTGTGCCTTAAATGTAAAATTCTCTTTCTGAAGATCTGAAGCTACCTCACTTTAATAATTAAGAGACAGAGCTACACTGAAGTTGTCCCTAAATAACTTATCACAGAGGTCAGTTTGTGATGGCAGTAGATATTCTCTAGGATACCTTTTAAATTTAACTTGCTAGTGGGTGAGAGAGGAAAGACGTGTGAGAGGACTGCTCTACAGCACACCAGTGGTTAACCAACCATAACCCAAGCGGCATTGACAGATCATAAAGTTCATGACTGCTAAATTTCAAGTTTGGCTGCGATTCTGCTTCTAAAAGGAAAAAAATACATGAAAGTAGGGACACAGAACACCTGTTGCCGGAACATCTAATATCACTGACCTCTCTTAATTATTCATACAGCACTACCTATTCACATTTGTGATAAGAAAACATCCAAATAACATAACCAGCATTATCCGCTTCCTCTTCCTTCTTTGTTATCACATAGAAATCAACTGATACTTTGGAACGATATAAACAAGGAGTTAGTTATGTCTTAAAACACAGGGTATTTTTAAAGGTCACTAGGCTCAGGTGTATTTCCAGAGAGTAAAATACTTTTTAAAGACTTTCTAATTTCCAAAACTTTTTCTTCACTTTTAGGCAATGTATTAATGTCGGCATTTCTGTTACTATCACCTTTAATGCAGTTCTGTACATTTATTCAACATACTGCTGATAAAATGAAAGATCCTTGCCTTAATAAGTGTATCTTCCAAATAAGCCTAATATTGTGGCAAAGGGTGTATAAGAAAGACAAAGATAATGTTGATCGCACACTGTATCTGAATCTTATCTAGAATGGCAAGGAGTACATGCAATGGAAAGGGATGGATCATTCAGGAATAGCTGTGGGATATTTAAAGTTCTAGGCAACATATAGCCATAAATGAAAAAAGATAGCTTGTGCAAGAAAATGTCTCAATCAAGTTAATGTCAATACTGATGAAAGCTTTGTGCGTATGCTTTAAAAACAGAGAAAAGTTGATATGAATTAATTAGTCTCAAACTCATTAAAATGGAAATTATCTGTAACGCAAACTTCAGAATTACTGCAATTCCATGGAGAAGACAATTGCTTTTCTATGTTTGTCTTTTCTTTTAATATAATTTTGTTCTACTTACATGAAATGTTCTAAAGCTGAAGCACTGAGAATATGAGAATTCTCATATATGAGAATCTATGCAAAATATTTAATCTAGTTAAAAAAATACACTCAAACACCTACTTTAGCTAAATCTCTAGGCTAGTATTATTCATTCACACACTTACAGTTAATCATCAGATTATTGACAGAACTGACAACTTTCTTACTTCCTTCTGCAACAAAAAGCTAATAAACCCTTAACATGTAAAAGACCAAGAAAATTATTATTCATCCGTAATCCCAGAGTAATGAAATCATTTGTTTAAGAATAAGGCTTTAAAAAAAAAAAAAAAAAAAAACAACCAAAAAACCCTGGCCTTAACATGAAAAAAAAGAAACAGTATAGTATCACATATTTCAACAAGCCATCATCTGGAATATTTTCATGGAAAACAAAATGAAGTGAGCTACCGAGAGTTATACGTATCCACTAACAATCGCATGAACTTATACAAGTTAAGAGGAGTTTTCAGACTTATTCCATAACTGCTAGGTCTAGGCTCTGGCTCATTTCAGTGTGCAAGCTGACCAGCTTCTGTTTCACTCATCTGAAGGAACTGTGTCATTTTCTTATGTAGTTTTTCTTGAGTTCAACACTGTGTCCTTGAACAGTCATACAAAATGCACTGAGACTCCCTGCTGGTAACCTGTATATCTGCAGTCTGAAGTAATAAACTTACAAATAGTCTAATAACTGCACATTAGAACATATTATCATCAAAAACTACTTCTAGGGTTTTTGTAAAATGTATAGTATATTTGAATGCCGTGTATAAGTCACAAGAAACATATCACCTCTCAAAATATATAATTTACACTAGCAATTCTAAGAGCCTTCATTTGAATTACTTTTTAGTTCAGACTCCTACTACAGCCTTAGTCACCTGGAATCAAAAGAAACTGTCACATACATATAAAGACTATCCTTAAGTGAGTATTTGAGTTATAGCAGGTTAACATAAAAGGTTTAAAATATTTGAAAAGCATTTACTTAAAACATATTTAAAACATGCTACTTTCATTAGACGCCACAAGGCCACTTGCAAATTTTGCTTTTTAACTTCTTTATGCATCATGAAAACTCCTGTTTCAACATGCCACCCAGAAAAAGCAATTTCCTTTCTTTACTTTATTTTTAAACTGTATGCAGGTGGCAACCATTCAACTAAAGAGACAGACAGTGCAAATGCTACAGGAATCAGACAAAATACAGTCCACAACTTGCAAATAGTAATTCATTCAGTTTATGAAAGACTGTTTTCTCTAGAGGAGGTGCAGATGTTATCTAGAACCATAAAATAAGGCTTAACAGTACATTAACATCCCTCATGTGGTCTCCTGTGTCCTCTTCTCCTTCAGCCTCAGACCCTGCCATTCTGTGTGCCCGAAGGAGTATGACACACATGCTTCGACCATTATTTTCAGCACCTTCCAAACTCCTGGATGATTAACTGAAAACCCTTATACCTTTTCTTGCAAGCATTTTCAAAAATAGGTGCTGGTTCTGGCAACCAGGTTTGGAATACACAGAACCTCTCCACATAGAAATACTCACCATGTGAGTAGAGAAGTCTCCGTTCAAGAGACAACTATCACTATGCTTTACTGTTCTGTGTGATGTCCAACACAGACTAAAATCAGCAAAAAGGGAAGATGTTCAGCTTTCCTTCATACCTACATTAACAGCATTCCTGGTATCATCTTCCCACATCCATGCGGGATGACCCTCTGAAAGGTACCATTTTGGTGTTTAGTGTCAGATGTATACTTCTCCACACATGCCAGTTGTGGCAGTCCTCTTTCTCAATGTGAGGCTTAAATCTCAACTTGTAGATATACAGATAGCATTACATTCCCTCTTAAAAGTTTCAGAGTGGTCGCTGTACTTAAGGTAATTTATTCCTACATCAATGTCTAGTAAAAATTCTAGAATAAAACTAACAGGAATCTACAGCAAAATGTCCAGAGCTTCTCTTCATTGCACACGAGATCAGCAGTGCACTGTCAGGATAAACAATAAAAAAAAGAGTAGATGTTTGACTGCACTTTTCCTTTGATATGCAATACTCTAAAGCTTTTAATTTCTCCTCTTATGGGTATAGATGGTCTTGATAAAGAATGAGAGAATGTAATATGTCAAGGTCTATGAATGCCAAAGCACATTAGTGTTTTATGTCAGGAATGTCAAAACCGGGCACAGGCAGGTCTCCTGCCCTGTAAAAAGATTGTTTCAGGACTGGGACACCTTTTAATTTTTTTGTTTAAAACTATAAACATTCATACCCAAAATCTCTATGTACCAGAGCCACATAAAGCTAGGCTGGGCTTTGTCTCACCACCTTGCTTGAGAGAGAAGACCTCACAAACAGTTAACTTACTCACATGAACACTACACAACTCCAGATATAAAACCACTGCAAAAGTATTGTATCTTGAGAATCCACACACTATATTTTCAACAGTAATGCAGCATGAAATTACATCCTAATTATTTACTGTCACTGAATAACACAAAGATATAAGGAACATCTGGCTACATCTGATCATAGTTTCATTTAGCCCTGTATTCAGTCTTCAATCACAGCAATAATGATGCTGACAAAGTCTGGTCATTACAGTTCATTCCCTTCATTTCGCCTTACTATCCACAGCTGTCATAGAGAAGGCATTATAATGCCTATTGCATTTCCTATCTGTTCATGAGTCCTTCTAAACATGAATTTTTTTCATTCCTTTTTAAACTTGCCTCCATGTCCTCCTGTGGCAATGCATTTCAGAATAAATCTGAACAGCATCCAAATTTTTTTTTTCTTTCATTAGTTCTAAACTCAACTACATCCACTTTCAAGAAATACCTCTTAGGTTTGGAAGAGGTTTTCAAAAACAACAGTTCCACATTCAGCTCACGTACCATCTTGAACATTTCACAAACTTTAATCACATACTCCCCCTACACAGACCCTTCCTACCTAGAATAAAGACTGCNNCGAAGTTCAAGTTTGCTTATAATTATATTGTTTTCTTTGCATGCAACGTAAACCAAGTTTTTACACAGACTCTTCAATATTTTCATATCTCTGCCAGCATTTCATTAAGTGCAAATCTATTGGCTCGAACAAAAAAGCCCGTTTTACAAATCAGTGAATGCAGTTCTTCAACACCGAAGGGTCAGGTAAAAATACTGGAATCAATGTAAAAAAATTAGACAGATAGATACAGTTGTAACATTTAATGACATCCATAACTCATTCTATGCAAAATGACAAATAAACAGTATTAAATGAAAAAATTCTGGTTTCTAGAATGCTTGGTACAAATTGCATTTACTTAAAATTCAGAAAACCTGTTTCCTTCAAGCACAAATCAATAAAAGTTTTTAATTATATCTTGCTGACACAGACCATTTCTTTCTCTAGATTTAAACTCTCTGCCTTGACACCTAAGTACTCCAATGTTACTCTCCTAAGCAAAATACTCTCTGAGAATACCATATTAAAGCAATCTTACAGAAGTTATTTTTCCTCATTCTAAAAGTACCACCAAAAAGAAGTCAGAAATTCACGATACTGGTTATAATAGTTGGTAA
The DNA here is from genome assembly GCA_013398855.1 of Mohoua ochrocephala. NCBI lineage: Eukaryota > Metazoa > Chordata > Aves > Passeriformes > Acanthizidae > Mohoua > Mohoua ochrocephala. The sequence continues at coordinate 7,250 of VZTA01020657.1, forward strand.
AATTCCAACAACTGCTGTCAGTTAGAATCATTACGGTTGGAAAAGATGCTGAAGATCATCGAGCTCAACCCTTAGCCTAAAACTGCCAGATCCCCCACAAAACCATATCCCTAATCGCTTCCAGGAATTGCAATCCCACCCCTTTCCCTGGGCAGCCTGTTCCAATGCCTGACCACCCTGTCAGGGTTTTCCTAATTTCCAATCTAAACCTACCTTGGTGCAACTTGAGGCCCATTTCCTCTCGCCCTGTCTCTTGTTACCTGGGAGAAGAGATGGACGACACCTGGCCACACCCTCCTTTCAGGGAGTAGGTCCCCCCTGAGCCTCCTCTTCTCCAGAGTTAAACAACCTCAGTCCTCTCAGCTGCTCCTCATCAAACTTGTGCTCCAAATTTGCTAATGGAACATATATTTTCAAAGGTGTGCTATTCACTAACTCAACTCACCTTTACGCAACACGGTTAATGAAAAGAACGTTACGACTTTTATTTATCTCTTTGAATTAATGAAGTTTTTGAAGCTCACTAGACATTGCCATAATCAGATGACCTTCCCTACTCATACACCTGCTTTTTTAGTTCAGCAGGCTCAGTGGGGTCAGCAAAGTGCCCAGGCAGCCCTGAGGGCAAACCCCATCCCAGAGCACCGAGCATGGCACAACCGTGCCATGGAAGGGATGGTCCCGCTGGCCTCAGCCTTGGGGTGGTCTCAACGTGGGCCCTGCAGGTGGACAAGGATGGGAAGGTCCTTCAGCACATACTGAGGAGGGAAACAAAGCTGGAACCTCCTGTGAGGAGCAGCTGAGGACTTTGGGCTTGTCCAGTTCGGAGAAGAGGAGGCTGAGGGGTGACCCCACTGCTCTCTGCAGCTTCCTGAGGAGGGGAAGGGCACAGGGAGGTGCTGAGCTCTCCTCCCTGGCATCCAGGGACAGGACGCATAGGAATGGTTCAGAGCCGTGCCAGGGGAAGTTCACACAGGACTCTAGGAGGCATTTCTTTACTGAGAAGGTCGTCTCAGACTGACACAGGCTTCCTGGAAATATGGTTGATTGGTCAATGCCCTTAACCACAGGCTTTAAGTTCTGGACAGCCCTGAGCTGGTCAGACAGTTGGATGATCATTGCAGGTCTCTTCCAACTGGAACTATTCTTTTCAATTCTCGTTCACAGCTCCAGTCTTAAGATGAATTACTGACTAAACTTTGGAGACTTTTTAGTTTCTGTTATTATTAAATTTCACAGATGGAATACTGTCTTCAAGCCCTGTGGGGCTAATTAAGCAATCCAAATTGTTTCTTCTCACAGGACCTGGCCAAATCCTGGAAAGACCTGTCACTAGCATGAAGCAAAATGCAACAGGTTTAAAATACTTTTCTTGTAATTTCAGCCATGTAGTGCCTGTGAAAATGCAATTATGCAGACATTTATAGTAATGCTTATCTGGTTTTCTCTTACTTGTCCAGACCGTTTAAATTGTAGCAATTCAAGCACCAGGGATGTACTAAATTCATTTTTGGTATATTAGTTAGGGACTTGCTTAGACAGGAGAAAAATCAGATAATCTTCGTAATTTATATCTTAATTTGTTTTTCAGGACCTACAAACTATTCAACCTAATAAAGAAACCGTACTAATGTCTAACTGCATTCAAAATATCAACAAGCTGTTTAAAGTATTGATTCTGGCATTTAATAATAATTCCTACTATGGAAGTAGTATCTTTGTGCCTACGATCTGGAGCAATATACAGTCTGCTTAACTGTATTTTTACAACTTAATTTCTCCATAAAGCACAATGTAGTATTCAGGTTTTTCTCCTTCTGACACAGTGTTATCAGAAAGTGTGAATTTTCCTATTAAAATAATATTTTCATGTAGCCATGTGTTAAACCAGTAAATCAGTCCCTTTTAGGCGAAAAAGAAAACAAACCATGTTGTTTAAAGTAATTGACAATTGAAGTCTTTTTACAGTGGACCACTCTACAGACACATTAGTGGGGAAATTCAATCCTTACTGTCATTCCAGAGTAAAGGAGATTGCACATTTGAAACATCAGTAAAAAGTCATTCATGAACCTGCTACTGACAGCTGCAGTAACTTAATTAATGCAGATGCCATGTGACATTTTGCCATTTGATTCTAACCACAAAGATCAAGACTGAAGCCACAAAATAATTTCTAACTCTGTCTCTTTGACACTTGTCAAACAACATCCATCAACTCAGCTACGCCTAAAGTGAAACTTGCAACTTCCAATTGAAATCTTCAATCTTCCTAGTGAATTCAGTTACACTGGGTCTCTCCACAGGAATTATTCTACTCCAAAGGAATATTGGGTAAGGTTAAATTTTGTCCAAGAATTTTTGTAAAAACAATTAACCAAAACTTTCATGAAATATCATTAAAAATAATTTTAAGTTACAGAACTAAAATAATACAAACAAAATGCCTTTATTATCTAGAGGCAAAACAACTATAACATTTGCTTCCCGATCTCACTGTCCTAAGTACTTACTAAAGATTAAACAGAATGATATTTAAAGTAAATTAAGGCACAGTAAAACACAAAAGCTAAACAAGCCTCTTGAAAAACACTGTCAAAGATAGACCTCAGTACTTACCCATCATTAGAACATGTCAAAAATTCTTCCTTTATCTTTGGATGCCAACAGCCTGAATTGAGCATTGCTGTGTGACCCTAAAGAAATAAACACAGAGGTCTTATAAGGCCTTGTAAGCTGTTTTACAAGGTTTTACAACTTCTACTCCAAATCCTTCAAGTGGAATCACATGAAAGCTGAGGGACACATCAGACCCTTTGGACCCTTCTGACTGACATCACAATGATATACCACATTGTATGTACTCTATCCATTCCATCCTTGCTTGTTTTCATCTCTGAATTAGAAAAACTCTGACATTCTTCTACTTTTTTTTTTTTCTTTCAGAAAATGGCATAGAATCACACTTCTTTTTTCTCTTGGGAGAATTGTAATGTGGAAAAAGGATGAAACAATAGGCATCAATACAGTGTCACACAAACTTTTTCAAGCTACAGAAAAATAACAGGGATAACACTAACAACCAGGGTGACACAATACATATACCCAATGTCAATCTACACTGAAGATTCTGCTGAAGAATTCTGTTGGAGAAAACTGAGGAAACAGAATTTCAGAGTCAAGACAGGTTTAACCTCAGGTTAAATTTTCATAAAATACTAAAGTTGCAAATTGACTAGTCAGTTTTCTTTCTTTAAGACAGAAAAAACAGAAGGTAAGTGTTTTATGCAAAGTAAGCAATTGCCATTATGGCGACTATGAATATAACTACATTACTGGACTATATATTCTCCAGTTGGTTTTACCTCTTTGAAGTACAGGCACATGCTCATTGACTATGTTCAAAGAGAAATTTGGAATCTACTCCTGCAACGCTGGAATGACTTCAGTTTGTTTTAAGCACAAATAAGGAGAGAAATACTGAAAAGTTAATGAGGCAATATAACAAATATTTTAGCATTTTGACTGTTGGACCACAACATACTGGAATTCTAGACATTTACAAGAGAAAGAAAGTCTAAATTATTTTTAAGCAAACAAGAACTAAAGCAGATGTTATTTGATGGTTTTATATATGTATCACTAGCCAAAAAAAATAGTCATCTGACAAGAACAGCTTTAGGCAAAACAGCATTTAGCCTAGTTATTTGGCAATATACTTTACGAGCAATAAGTAAATCAACTTTATCATCAGTTTGAGCTTTAGATTTTATCATTACTTTTTAGGCTTAAGCTATTTAAAAAAACTGACCTAAATGTAAATCATCTAGGTAAATAGAACCATTGTATCAAAGTTTGTGGAAATACAAGGGCAAAGTGATCAAAACAGAACCAACTGTGGCTGAAGCACTGCAAAACTATGAATGAAACCTTCTGTATTTGCATTTTTAACTACCATTAATTATATACACATTGTTGCTTATTAGTCTCACACTCACAGCTTGCAAGTAAACAACCAACCACCCCCAGCCCCTGCCTTGAAATCTCCAGCCCCTGACTTTACCTTTGTGTTTGTCATATCCACAATGTACTGGTCTCCCTTTATGCATTCCATTACCGGGAAGCCATCTCTGTCAAGGACTTTTGCCTGAGAGTTACCAGAGACAACGAGAATGACATCTCCCGTGCTGCTATACTGTAAAGACTTGATTTGGTGACTATAAAGAAAAGAAAGAAAGAAGAAAGAAAAAAAAAAAAAGGAGAAATAAAACATTTTAGTTAACGTTCCTGTAAACCTACACTAAAACGAGAGTGTCAATGGTGAGAAATCATATTGCAGAAATAGACCCATGCACACTCCTATATCAAAGAAGTGAGAGCAGAAAATATTTTCCTAATGGAATAAAGTTTTTTATTCTACTGTGTGTGTGCATATGCGCGTGTCCTGTTTCTTTCAACCATACCCAGCTCATCAAACACATAAAATGTCATTTCTGGGAAACATATTTCTTTAGGAATGCTATTATAACTCCAATGGAAAAATACTACGTGTCAGATTTAACTATCCAGAGCTGAAAATTCTTTTTCATCTTCCCAAAAGTAAAATGTGGAATTATAGTAATCTGTAAATTACTATAAAAGGATGTTGTAGCCATACATAAAACTTCATTGTACCTCACACACCAAGATAATAGTCATAGGTCAGCATTCTTGCAACTTATTCTATGGTCGGGGCTTTAATTTCATCAAAGTCTAAGATAAAGTTAAATATATCATCAGCCCTGGAAACATGACAATAGATAACAATCTGTCTAGTCTACTATGTCTTAGGTGACTGTTCATTTGTTGTAACAGTGTTCTCACATATTTGTTCCATTGATTGCGAAAACCTGGGGCAGAAACCATGGAATAATATCAAGACGACAAAAACGAACCGAAAGTGGAAAGCTGACTGACGAATGAGAAGCCCATTTCCAGCTTCAGCATATTCTCTCAGCATCTTGCTTTATGAACAAATTTCATGGCTCTTGCTGTATCTGAAGCAGATACCCCTTTGATCTCCTATACTCCGTTACAAGGATAACAAAGAATGCAAAGCAGTCTATCCACTTCACACCTGCCAGAATTTATATCCTGGCACATTAACAGAATGTGCACAGTAACATTACTTTATATTAATATTTCAGCTCTGCATCTAAGTTACTCTCAAGTACAGGACCGGAACACATTCGCTAGCTAGACTTTGATTCCCATGGCATCCAAAGTGTCCTTGAAGAAATATCTTCCTGCAGCTTAAGAACATGACTTTGTGCTTTCAGATCCTAGTACCTTTCAGGAAACTACCTTTTAACACTATTTCCCATCAGCAAAGTTAACACTCAGGTGACCAACAAAACCAACTACGCAACTTGTAACTTTGTATTTTAGCATTTCAGTTCTTACACAGTTGTGACTTCATAAAATTGTCTCAGCAGTAGCTATTATCTGTTAAATCTGTCCTCAAACCATGAGTTACTACACGAAACACTTAAAATATTGTAATATTTATTTTAAAAGTTCTGCACTGATCATAGTAATGTAAACTAAGCATAAGGTTCTTATTCAAAAAATGTCTGGCAAAACTGATTACATTGTAATTCAAAAGCCAAAAATTGCTTCAAGCACCCTATTATGTAATACCAACTGGCAGCCAAATTGGACTGAGTACTATAAACTGATTTTTAATAGAAAGGAGACACTCAAATCTGGGTATTTCCGAAATAGATCGCAGTCAATGTCTGAAAAAACATCCTGATCCTCAAGAGCAAAAATGAATACTTTCTCAGAAGAGAAGATGGCCAGCTACACTAAGTTGAGAGGAAACACTGAAAGAAATTAAAGGAAACCCACAAGAGAAATAACATCTAAAGTCTAGAATATCCTCTGCAGACAGCTGATAAACTAGACTAAAGAATACATCAGATTCAGCTTTTGCAGAACAAACACATCTTAGGAATTAAAAATTTTTTCTCAGTTGTACTTCCAAGTGCTCTTGCTCAATCACGTGATTCATACAAAGCTCAAAATATTCCTGAGCCCCACCTGAGGACTATATACAGAATTAAGTACTTATTAGGTTATATTCCTCATACTCTAATGCTGAAATTGGCAAAAGTAAACAGCCAACATCTCCAAAGCACAGGTTCATATTTTGCACTTATCACTGTTGAAATGTAAGAATAAAAAATAAACATTTAAAAACTAGACTAAAACACTATTTTCACTCGATGCATGTCTCATGCATGAAAAGGATCTGACCACTAGTTAAGAACAGCTCAGAAGTAAAATCTGATTTCTGAAAGAATCCACAATACATAAAGGCCCACAGTGTCTTCTGAAAGAAAACCTGTTTTCAGACACTGAAATACTAAAAATAAAACTACAGACATTAACACCGTTAACACAGCACTGTTCATAATTCAAACAATGTCATCTCATTGCTTCTTAGTAGTTCTGTACCAGCATGTCTGAACAAACTCTGCTTTCATCTTAAAATTTCTTCCAGTAATGAAAAGCAACTGGTTTTACAGCACCCAGCACAATGGAACATAACCAATAATTTATCAAATCAATCATGTGAAAAAATTTGTATGAGAGACAAGATTTCCATAGCCTTTACCTAAAGAAAAAAACCCCCAAACTCACACCTTCTTGACCGTGCAATATGACTTTTAAAATCATGTCTAGAAATCGCTTTTATAAGTAGTGCATTTGCAAAG
>VZTA01020662.1:0-21668 GCA_013398855.1 Mohoua ochrocephala
GGGCTCTGTCTGCCATGCCGCGGCCGCGGGGCATCGCGAAGTTATCGCTCATGCGAGCACAGCTGGGGACCAAAGGTCCCGCCTCGGCCGTGGCACCGGGCCAGGCCCCGTCCAACCGCCTGTCCCCGGGCTCCGGCAACGCTCCCATCGTGAGTGGGGGTTTTTTTGTTACAGTTAACGAACTTGCAAAGAAAAATTAGAAATTAGAGAACTTATTCTTAAGAGACGTTGTAACGTGCTTCGTGCTTCCCCGGCAGGAACGAGTACAAGTACTTCCAGAGAATGACGAGCACGGCCCGCGTGGAAGGTAACGTGTGGGACACCCAGAGCGCGGCATCCCCATGTCCCTGCCTCGGCCCCCCTCCCTCACACAGCCTCACCACTGTTCAGCCCTTGGTAATCCTCCGGGCTGCATGAGGAAAGGGGATGAATCACATATTTCAGAGGAGATGCAGGTGATCCGTGATGGAACAACTTTCAAATCCTCCTTTCACCGGAAGAGTAGGAAACTTCATCGAAAGTTTACCTAACACATCTTTACACGAAACTCCAAGTTAAAAAAATGAGAAGGTTTTCACAAGCTGCTTAGTTAGCAGAGGTGGTTTGTTTCTTTCAGTCTGCATCAGCTTATCTCCCTTGTTTGCTGAGCTCAGCCTTGGGCGTTGGATCCACCCCTCTGACCCTTGTGACGGTAATTCTGCTGAGCTTTCTGGGTGCTGAGCCGTCCCCCTGCACCAGGATATCCAAACCGTGCTGACAGCATAGAGCAGAAATGCTGCAGTTGTTTGTCAACGCAGTCACTCTTTCATGGTTTGTGTAGGGTTTTTTTAATGCTGTTAAAACTCACTTGTTTGGTAAAAACTCACTTCTGGCCAGTTTGATATAGCCCCTTGTTTCGATTAGGTGAGTTACTCGATTTTCTGATTTGAAGGTCTGTTCCACAATCCACAAGGGATCTCTAATCTCCTTTTGAAACAGTCCTAAGTAAAAGACTTATGTTTTGGAGGCCTGGTTCAGTCCTTTGCAACCTCATATGTACAAAAAAAGGACAGAACACAACTGACAGTTGTAAGTCTTTTTAGATGTCTGCAAGTTGCATCTTGCCTGGCACAAATAACCTGTGATCAAGAAAAAAGATGTTTGAAATACAATTAAAAAGAAACACTTTGCTCCCTCCTGCCTGCAGACCTTTTGATAAGCTGTGATCTTGGATGCTGGGCAGGTAAACTGCTCCATAACCAGACTTCTTCCTGGATTAGGCTGCCATAAATCCTCACATCAGCCGTGTCAGCATTGCCTCTGGAAGCAACGTGGAAAGAGTGACCATGCTGGCCCTGTGTTTATTTCTCTGACAGCTCCATTTCCTCGTAAAGAGAAGCATTCCTTTCCTTAGCAGCTTTACATGTAGGAGGTGATCAGGTTATGAATGCGTGGGTTCGGTCAGAAATTTTATTTATGGGTGATTGTTACATGGTTGAACACCTGTAGCACTTCGGCTTTAGATGAAATGTGAGTGGTTCTTCCCCTAGGAATTATTGTGGGTTTATGGATCTGTGTGGGACTGTTCCAGCTGCCTGAGCAGGCTCTGAGCCCACAAACAGGCTCCTCTCTGCGTGTGGCTCATCTGAGAGCCGGGGCCTGGGCTCCTGCTTCTGTCAGCTGCTGAAGAGGGGCTTGGAAGGCAGGGGAGGTCCATCGGGGTCTCTAAACAATTCAAATCAATTCTCTCTTGCTCAGGTAAACAGAACGCACTGATAATGGGCAAAAAAACGTGGTTCTCCATCCCTGAGAAGAACCGTCCTTTGAAAGACAGAATTAATATTGTGCTCAGCAGGGAGCTCAAGTAAGTATGGTAAACAAGGGCCCTGTAAAACAGATAAAAACCTGCACCAAAAAGTGTCTGCAGCATTACAGCATGCACTGGTTCCAAATGTAGCCTTTGTGATCCCTGCTTAGAAAGCATTTCTGCTGTTGGTTCTGAGTGTTGTAACTACTTTACTCTTAGTTTTTAATTTTTTAAAATTCATTGTCATTACTTTGCATCATGGGTGCTACTTCTAGCTCTGCTCACAAACCAATGTGACAGTTTTCAACAGTGTTTCTGACTCATGTATTTAACTGTATTTCTCTATTTCCTGCTTAGATTGGTGGCCCTAAATCCATTTTTTGAAGATTATTTTTATTAGGACTTACGGGTGAACTGTCCTTTTTCAGATCTCTCTTCTTGAATGCATCACCCACAGTCACACAAATATTTTTGAATACAAATGTCCACTTGTGGTGGTTTATTGCTTTGGAGGGTGTTGGTGGATTTGCAGCTGAGTATGTGGGTGGACAGGGAATACTGGCTTTTCAACTGGTTTTATTTTAAGGAAAATGCATTGTTTTAACATCCTGGAATTCAAGTCAAAATCTACATTTAATTTCTTTATTATCTGTATTTAATGATCTAAGTTTAATTTATAGATTAAGTATTTGTATTATAGATCTGTAAATTTCTCAGTTACACTTTTTCAAAAACCTGTTATAAAATTTCAGATTTTTAATTTATAATGCCTCCTAAATTATAGTTAAGCTGTGATCTGTTGAACAATCCTGCAGTCAGATGAGACTTGTAACATACTATATCAATAACAGGCACTTCAGAATAATTAACTAACGTGAAACGTTTAGTTATTTGTTAATTCAGCATTTCACATTTCGCATCTCATTTGTATTGATGATCATGATGAACTGTCCTTTATTTGCTTAGTAATAAAACTTTGCTTTTTCTAGGGAAACCCCGAAAGGAGCACATTATCTTTCCAAAAGTCTGGATGATGCTCTAGCTCTTTTGGATTCACCAGAGTTAAAAAGTAAAGTAGACATGGTTTGGATCGTGGGAGGCACTTCAGTGTACAAGGTACATTTGGCCTCCTCCTGAATTACTCACTTTCTGCCATGGGATGAGGATGGAGTTCCTATTACTGCTGCTTTAGGAAGTGCTCTCCCTTCACATTGCCACCAAACTGCAGTGATTGCAGCAGAACAAGTCTGGGAGAGTAAGATCTCATCTCTCAAGTTCAGAATGCCCATCCAGAAACTGAACATTGCTCTTGCCAATGGGCCAGTGTCACACGGTTGTTGTGCTTTTGAGAGCTCTTCTTAAATACCTAAATTGCTAGGTTTTGCAGACAAAGCCCATGTTGTTATGTTTATTTTACTGAGCCCATGTCGTTATGTTTATTTTACTGAGATTGCTGACTGACCCTGCAAAGGATGTGAAAAGAAAAAAAGGGAAAAGTGCTCCAGCCTTTTTAGCCAGAGTAGGACACTTTACACATGTAAATGGGGAAGAAAATAGGATTTAGAGAGAGCTGACAGGTCATGGTGTCAGCAATAACAGGAGATAATCATACAGCAAAAGGTCACACTCACCCTGCTTTCCCATCTAGCAGTGCTCCTGCTGCTCCCACTCCCTGGGTCAGGAATTGTAAAGCAAATTCTTTTTAACAGTGAAAGAAACAGCGCTGCTGTCCTTTAGTCATTACAGGCACGCCGGGAGATACGCTCCGGTTGTTTTTTGGCACTCAGGCATTGGATGTGTGATGACAGTGCCATAGTGCACCTGGTGGAAAATTAGGGCTGATACTGTGCCTTGTGTACGGGGTAGGAAAATGCATTTTTCTGGTGCTCCTTGCCTTTAGGGCGGGTGCCTTTCATGAACCTCTTCTCTGTGCCTGAGGAAGTGCATCTTTTACAGCAGAAACAGGGAAGCAGTTAGAGACTGCTAAGATGGTAAGAAAATGAGGTGCCTGTGAAATAACCCTGCTGTGCCTCCTGGTGAGGCCCACCGTGTATTCCATGTGCAAGTGCACTCAGCCTACAGTCAGATACGATCCCACAGGGGAAATGCCCTTCACTCTCAGCCACGGCAGGGCCTGTTCCATGCATGCAGGGGGTGTCTGCAGAGGGCTTCTCCTCACAGAGGGCACAGCTGCCCAGCAGGAGCCAGAGCCAGCTGTGAGCAGCAGCGTTTGCCCCTTCCCTGCCACGGCTGCAAAGAGTTGTTGCTTCTGCTGCTTCTTCCAGCAGCGCCTGTCTTAGAGGCTTCTGTTTTAACTGTTTTTCCAGCCTTTGGCTGATACTGTTGGTAGAAAAGAATGCATTTTTTAGACCATTAGTCACCAATACTCAGGTTATAAATTGGCAGTTTTGATCAAGAGTAATTTGGGATGTACTCTTTGTGCTGATCAGTACAAGGGAATGTGTCTTAAAGTAATGAGAGACCTGGTTACCCTGCACATGGAAAAGCACTGAGAGAGCTGGGAATGTCCAGTCTGGAGAAGGGAAGGCTCCAGGAGACATCAGAGCCCCTTCCAGGGCCTAAAGGGGCTCCAGGAGAGCTGGAGAGGAGCTTTGGACAAGGGCTTGGAGTGCCGGGACACAGGGAATGGCTTCTCACTGCCAGAGGGCAGGGAGGGATGGGATCTTGGCAAGGAATTGTTCCCTGGGAGGGTGGGGAGGCCTTGCCCAGAGAAGCACCATCTCTGGAAGTGTCCAGAGCCAGGCTGGACGGGGCTTGGAGCAGCCTGGGATGGTGGAAGGTGTCCCTGCCCATGGAACAAGATGAGCTTTAAGGTTCTGTCCAACCCAAACCCTTTGGTGGTTCTAAAAAATTTAAGCTGTTTCCCCCCTTCCAAGCATCTACTCAAGACATTTCAAAGGAAAGCTTAATTACATTGGAGAGAAATCTGACAGTTTTATACAGATTCCTGCACTCAAACTACCTCTGTGATGTTAAATGAAAGGGTTTGATGGGGACCATACACCTCTACCAAAACTCCCAGTAATATTTTTAGTGCCTGTATTAAAGATGCACAAAGGATTTTACAGGACTATTTCCATTATACTCCGTAGAAATGTGTGGGAAGCAAAATAGCAATTGGTAATTGAAGTGAATAATTTTATTCAGTAGTTGTAGGTATTTGTTTGTAAGGCATTATTTTGATCTCGCTGGTTTGTGTGGCTCCAAGGCTGAGAACTGATTCTGTTCATTAATACAGGCCTGTGCTTGCCTACAGAGAGGGCTACCCCACTGTGATTATTCAAGCTGTGACAGGACTGTCTTACAGAAAACCGAGTCTATTTATACTTTCCACTCTCAAAGGGAAAGGATGTTCACTTGAGAGCTTCTTGCTGCCCCTTTAGATCAAGGCAAGCACTTGCAGGTGGCAGAGTTGCAGGTTCCCAGTGGGATCTGCCCCCAGCTTCTCTGTGACGGTTTTCTGTCTGACCCCGTTGTCCTGTGGGCAGGGAACATGGTCTGTGCAGGTTAGTTGTTCTGTGGGTTGCTAACTCCGTGAGGCACGGTGATTTCCTGTTGGGGTCCCTACAAACAGAACCACAGGAGCCCGAGGCACTTAGGTGGAGCTGCTCTGGCAGCCTGTCAGGGGCTGCTGGGGGTGTCAGAGGAGGAGGAGGAAGATGTGGGGGTTCTCGGGGCAGCGCTGCAGCTGCTCTGCCCGGGCTGGTCTGTGGGCCTTGGCACAGTGAGCTCAGTCTGGTGGCATCCCTTTGGGGAGGGGTCCCGGGGAGTGGGAGGTAGGGCAGAATGGTACTGGATGTGAGGGTGCACAACTGAGGGTGTCTGTCAGAAGCCACAGCAGCAGCTCTGCCATTGCCAGACAGCACCTCCGGGGTCCACATCAGTGTGTGAGATGGCAGCTTTATTGTGCTGTGGAGCCTTTTAACACAGCTCTCAACCTCAGCACCCTCTGATCAGTTAATCAGTGTGGCTTGGGGAGGTCCACCGTGATCAGAGCTGTTGCCACCAAGCTCTGGAACAATCCTGCAGGCCGTGTTTCTGTAGACGGGGTGAGCAGGGAATGTGCTGTGACCTTGCAGGCCTTTGCTGCCTTTGGTTTCCCACCCCCTTGGCGGGTGTCCCGGCCCCTCGGGATGCCTGAGCACCTGCCTTGCTGTGCCTTTTGCTGGGCCCACACACGCTGAGACAGCAGCCAGACACGGCCTCGTGCGGGGAGCTGGGCCGGGGTGCAGCGGTGCCCAGCTGGGAGAGCGCTTCAGGGTCACCGGTGTCCGCTCAGCCTTGGGGACAGATGGCTGCGCTGCCCTGGCCAGCAGCTATGAACTGAGGCCAGCCAAGGTGCTAGAGCACGTGCTCCACGATGGCATTTGGGGACAGGACTGGGATGGAGGCAGGGGATTGCTGCTGTTCACATCCTCCTTCTCCTCAGACTGCAGAAGAGAGAGCACCAAGTCTGTGAGCATTTATAAGGACACAGAGCAGCCATCTGTTGGTTGTGGCCATCTCTCCCACTGCTCCTCAGTTCTCAAGGACACAGTTCTCCAGGGTTGGGAGGATTGGCATCCTCAGGTCCTCTGTGAGCTGTGGTGGCCACCCAAGTCCTCGTGTAGGTCACGCTGATGCTGTGCTCAGACACACTCCAGGAAACTGACCTGACCTCTGCAGCAGGGAAAGGAGGAGCAGTGGGGACAGGGTCTGGGTGGAGTGTTGGTGTTGGCAAGCAAGAGCAGGAAAGATTGCAAACAGCTCCATCAGTTCAGTGAGGGTTCAAAAAAACTCACGTGGGTGTCATCCTCTTGAATTAGACTGGACCCTGATCCCCTCATCAGGTTTATAGTCTCCTAATGTAGCCACAGGGCAGTAGCAATGCCCCCAGGGAAGCTTCTGGACTTCTTACAGCACAGGTTTAGGAGGCTGTTTGCTTGGATCTTTGTGCAATGCCATCTGGGTCCCCTCTGCACTGTTCTGGGTCTCCCGAGCTCCAGAAGGAGTTGGGGTTGCCGTTGTTTGTGTGGGTGAGGAAGGAGGAGCCCAGCAGTGCTCAGTAGGTTACAGCAATTCCAAAGCTGTTACACACCATGACAGGCACTCCGTGATTTTGCCTGAGCACTTCATGTTTTGGGAACTGTCACTATGTGAGTGCTTCTTGTGTGCTGGGAGGCTCCTGGTGCTGTCTCCCTCGTTGGTTCTGGCCCTGGGGTCCCTCGTGGCTGTTAGAGCTTATCAGATGTACTGGAGCACAGTTTCTGGCTTGGTTTCATCCCCAGGAAATTTTATCAAACCTGCTCCCAGGTACAACTCAGGCGTGGTGAGTGGGGACAGTTGGAAGATTCATTAACAGTTGGACCCAGGGATCTTGGAAGTCTTTTCCAATCTTAGTGATTGTACAGTTCAGTGATTTCAAAAACAGGTTTCTGTTCTGAGTTAGGACACTGCTGCACCTGTGTGGAGGTCTTGTCTCTTGAGAGGTTCAGGTCTTGGCCTTGTCTCTGAAAAATAGAACTCTCTGGATGTCCCACAGGATGGTTTGGGTTGGAAAGGACTTAAAGGCTCATCTCATCCCAAACCTCCTGCCATGGGCTGGGACACCTTCCACTAGACCAGGTTACTCTGAGTGCACTCGGTATAAATTATATCAGTCTCTTTTAACTGCATTTAAACTGTGTGGTTTAGACTGGTCAAAAATAACATTGGGGTTTTACCAGAAACAGGAACTGTAAGTCCATCACATCCTTAAATATTAAATAGGGTCTTAAAAAAAACCCAAACAAAACCAACAATGACAAAAACACACACCTGCCAATCTACTAAAAACCAACAGAGCCAGGTGTCAGCTTCCTCATGTGTACAGTTCGGTTTTATGGTGTGTGGAGTGAGTGTGCCAGCGTTCCACCAGCTCAGCACTGTGCATCCTCTCGTCTCTCTTCAGTCCCAAAAAAGTGGTGAAACCGATGGAGTGGGCTGGACAGGGCAAGACTGAACTGAGTATCAGTGAGGACCTCCTTTATTGCTGGTGGAAAGGACAGCGTTGTGATAAAGCTCCTTTGCCACTGTGCCGTGTCCTCAGCAGTGTTTCACTGAGGCAGTGTCAGAGTCCCGGCCTCCCTGACCAGGCTCCCTTTGCAGGCTCCATGTGTGGGAGGTTTCATGTTGGATACAAAATTTACTTCTCTGAAGTTTTCTGAAGTTGCCTTCTGAGTTGCCTGCAGGCACAGGCCTCCAGAGCTGGTCTGGCAAACTGAGGAAGCATTTGGGGACATTCGTTATGGGGACAGTGACACAGCTGGTTGGTTCACTCAGCTGATGAAACCATTTACCTAGAACAGAGGTCGCCATCTGGTCTCCTTTGGGTTAAATTCGGCCTTCTTTGCATCACCCGTGGTCGGTCCCTCCCTCTGCTCTTCCCTGGCCTGTTGTGGTGGTAGAGAGTTCTTGATGGAGCTGAATTCCTGCAGAGTTGGATAGGAAGTTGATTTATTCTTCTACTGCAAAGCAGAACTGTCCCTGTGTACAGAACACAACGTGTTTGTATTTGTGAAACAGAGTATTATTCTTCTGTCATTTTGCAAGTGTGACTCTTCTTACCTCCCTGTCCTTAAAGAAAAAATACTAATATTTGTGTACAAACTTGGATGGACACCAGTTCAGTGCAGTTGGATGCTTGTGTGCTGTGACTTACCCTTTCATTTTTAACCGTTCTCTAGTAGAGCAGCTTTTCTACAAATTAACCTCTCAGCGGTGGTAGCAATTAATTTTATTGGATTCCATTTGTTATTACTTGGTTCCTGTGCTTGTTGAAGTAGTACCTAATAGCCTGCTGCATGGTGAGTCACCTTCCACAAAAAGCATTGCTCGTTGCCAGTTTAAGGGAAAGGGAGGAAGGGCTGCGAGCTTTTCAAAAATGTATTGTAACCAACCTCAGTGTAGCTTTTCATGGCTGATTTCAATGCCCACAAAGTCTGGAAGAGTTGCCTTTTTTCCATCTCGAGGCAAAATGTATATTCTTAACTCCTGAATTCGTTAGTGAAAAACTCACCTAACAAACGTTATCTTAGAACATTTTCATCCAAGGAGCTTGGGAAAGTAGAAACTTTCAGCACTTGTTACCCTTTTGCCACAACCCAGAGATCCAACTCTGAAGTTAAATGAAGGGGTGAAGCGATTTCTGGAATTCCAAAAAGTGCAGCACAAATCCCTGGCAGCGATATTAATAAACCTTCAGAACAAATTACCTGGAGGTGTGAGCATCTCCACCGCCTAAACCTTCCTGCCTCTCTAAGAGGTGTGATTCAGAAATTGCTTGTTGCGACTGGGCCTGCTGTTCCTTTCTTCTCACAGGGCTATTCAAATTTTGTTGTTAACTTCTGTCAGATACCCCAGGCTCTGAGAATAGGTATTGCTGCCACTTACCAGGTGGAACTGACACAGGGCGAAATTATCCCTTTAGAAAGTGCTCTTCAGCAGAGTCTAAAAGAGGAGATTCAGAGTGTAATTTCCACGGCTTTGCTAAAAGCCTGTGATACATAAAATTGTGACTGAGTTTGTGTTGTTTCCAAAGGCAGCAATGGAGAAGCCAATTCATCATCGATTGTTTGTGACAAGAATCTTGAAAGAATTTGAAAGTGACACATTTTTTCCAGAAATTGACCATAAAGACTACAAGCTTCTCACAGAGTAAGTACAAAAATGCATACCAGCTTGTCTTCAGAATAATCTAATTTAAATGTTTTAAGGGTTCTATTAAGGCCGTGTTGGTTTGAGTTAGAGGTGAGTTTTTCCCCAGAATCATGTTTTACTTACAACCTGGAAGGGCACCACACTCCGCACAGATTTTCTTGGGACTTGCTGTGTTCCTCAACTTTCCTGTAATCTTTACAGTAAAGAATTGCCTAGTTTGCTTCAAAAATAGCTTTTTCTTATCGTTTCCTGGTTTAGAATTACTCAAATATTTGCTAGGCTTTTTAACCCTCAGTATGTTGTTGGTAAATAGTATTTGGTCTCTGAATGTCTTTGATAAATTGCCAAAGACAAATGAAATGGGTTTGACTGGAGAGGCTTGAGCTTTATACATTTCTAAGGTTATTCCTTTCCTCTTGAGAAAAGTACTTCTTCCTAACAAATATAGTAGGAAAAGGTGTACAAAAACTTACAGTTTCTGCCATTCACTGTGGTTTCTTCTATGTTACCGTTGTCATATTCCAGTTGTGCTTTTGTGTCCTCTCCAACAAGATTACATCCAAGAGGCACTAAGGAGGCAGCAGAAATTCAGACACCTGCCTCGAGGACCAGGGAGGAGCAGACCTGTTCCTCTTCCTGCTGCTCCCGTTTTGGCTCTCAGCTGGCTACAGACCAGCAATGGAAGAAATAGAGAGTATGAGGAGCCAAACTCTGCAGGGGCCACGGGAGTGGATTAGCACGGCTCTGGGGGAGGATGGGCAGGGAAGAGGGATGCGGGACAGAGGAGGTGGGTGGGGAGGATGAGTCACCTTCTCCAACTCCAATATGTTCTGGGCTGCTCTGTGCGCATTTGAGTGTCCTGAGAGCTGACCCAAAGCTCCCTGTCTCTCTCTCGGCTGTTCCTCAGGTGTACGTTGTTTTTGGCCAATGTACTGAAATGAACATTGGCATTAGAACATGATTTTGTAAAATAACAGGTAATTTCCTCGCTAAAGTGGAAACCTGACGATGGCAAACCTTACCAAATAAATTTAAAATGTATCTCTCCCTTAAAGTCAGTATTACTCATACAAAATCCTTGTTCTTTCACAGGGAGATGAAAAGATTTTTGAAAGCATCTATTAATAAGAAGTGGTTTAGAAAACCTGGAATATAGAGGAACTCTTTCTATGGTCGCAGTCACCTGCTTTAGTAATCTCCTGCAGACTTGTAAAAAGCTTTGTCCTTAGCATTTCCTCTAAACCAACTTAGGAAAAGCAAGGCAAGAATAGAAACCAAAGTGTTCCGTAATCTCTTCTTCCTTGGCTGGCATTTTGGATAACATATTGGAGGCTTTAATAAAAATGTTGGGTATTTCTTTATTAAGCCAAAAATGGGCTCAAAATTGTGTCAGAGCATGCTGTCTTGATATAAAAGGTGTGCGTATAAATCGCGGATAGTAGTTAATATGATTCCTAAAAACAGTGTACCTGTTCCAAAGACAGTGTTTTCATTTCTGTTTCCAAACAACTTGCTTTTCTAGTTGATTGGATAAATTACAGGTGAATTGTAATGATATTCTTACCTACTTGCTGGCTTTTGCTTTCTCATCTCCTCTCTCCCTAGGTACCCAGGTGTCCCTGCTGATATCCAGGAGGAGAATGGGATCCAGTACAAATTCGAAGTGTATGAAAAAGCTGTCGTGGCCCAATAAGTGAAGCATTTTGTACTTCTGTGTGAGGGCAGGTATTTTAAATCATGAAATTTTACTGAGTGTAAAGATACATTAAATTTTTGAAGAAAATCATGCCTGGTGGTGAAATACCTCAGAAGTGAATGGTTCCAGAAACCACACCCCACACTCTGAAGGTACACCCTGAGGAAGGGGGAAGGGGGTCTGCAGCATGAAGGAGGTAGATCTGAGCAATTGCACAGCAAAGGTTGCGTGAGACCTTGCAGTGATCTTCCAGTCCATGGCAGCATCCCTGACAGTTCCGTGGGTAATGAAAGGCATTAGGCTGTGTCAGAGCTTTTCTACTGAAACAAAGGGCTTTAGTGTCTATCTCCTTGTTCAAAACACCCAGCACTGAGAAAGCATCAATCCTCCCAAGTTTGGCTGGGATGTTTTGTGCGTTTATAACAGGCTTTAGAGCTTACTGGTGTAGAGGTAGCGGTGAGGAAGCCCAGCACGAGAAGGGCAGTCTGGAAGCCTCGTGCAGCAGTTGAGGGATGCATTGATGCAGGACCTGTCACTCCAGGGTGGGGCCCTGCACGATCACCGGTCCTGCTACAAAACCTGCTCTAGGTGGGCTCCTCTCCCCATAGGGCCACGGGTCCTGCCAGGAGCCTGCTCCAGCACGGGCCCTCCACGGGCTCACAGCCTCCTCCTGCATCTCCTGCTCGGGTGCGTGCTCCCCGTGGGCTGCAGGGGAATCTGTGCTGCAGCGCCTCGAGCCTGGCCTGGGGGCTGCAGGGCTCTTCTCCTCTCCCCTTCCAGCTCCTCTTGCCGCAGCTGTTGCTCCCCACAGGTTTTTCCCCACCTTCCTAACTCTGCTATCCCAAAGGTGCCACTGCCACTGAAGGGCTCAGCCTTGGCCAGCGGCGGCTCTGTCCTGGAGCCGGTGGCATCGGCCCCGCAGGACACGGGGGAAGCTTCCAGCAGCTTCTCACAGAAGCCACCCCCGCAGCCCCCCCGGCTCCCCAAACCTGGCAACGCAAGCCCGGCACAATCTGGTAAAGGAGCTTTAATGTTTCCCTAGCTTCACAGCTGTGTGAAAGCTTTGCTGCTCTCATAAAAAGTCACTGTGTCAGCTTGACCGCAGCCACTTCGAAGGGGAAGAAAATATACATCGATTTCTTAAAATCTGTGTTCCTCTGTTCTGCCAAGCATTATCAGTAACGATGCAGTTCGTTTGTCACTGTGGTTTTGAATAGTCTATGTGACAAATGTGGATTATAAGCAGTAGTGGAGTAGTCCTGTTTCATCTTTATTAAATATAGTTAAATATAAAAATCCTAAATATATTAAATAAACTAGTATAATAATTTGCATTGATGTTCCCTTAGAATATCAGCTATGAGCACCCCTTGAATTTTCCATGGCACTTTCCTACAACATCTAGCTGATAAAAAACATATTTTTTGCAGCACCTGCTCTGAGTTGTCTCAGTTTTCTGTGTTTCCTTTGAAACTGTAAGCACTTCCCTATATTGATCTTCTTGTTCCATGCGCGCTGATGTTACATCGATCGATAAAAACAAGTTTATGCTTACATTAATGCAGCAAGAAGTCTCCAGAGTTTTAAATTGACAGCACATTGTTGAAGGGGAGCAAAGAGACTGTTACCAGGGAGATGTCATGTTTTTTTTTTAAATACAAGTCACAGTGACCCTGGCAGGAGAATAACCTCCCGAAAGTGTTTAAAGCATGCTCGTTATAGGTCAGTGTTGAAAGCTCTGACACTTTGCAAAGTGCTGTGTTTAGGACAACTGACATTTATTAAAAGTGGGAGAAAAGACTTCATGCAATGTTGGCCGAGGCCAACATACATTAGAAAATTTGTGCCTAAGCACAGAGATATGGTTCACTGAGGCCAGGATGTTTTGTAGAATCATTTCAGCTTCAAAGAACTTTTAACTTGGATGCAAAAACCTGCTGAGAACATAAGTGGTTGCTCTTGATTCTTTGTGGACTCACTTAGTCTTCTCCAGATTTAACTATGTCCTTTGTCAGATACAAACAACAAATTAAGTTAATTTACGTTTCGTGGAAATGCGAACTTCTGAGTCTCTTGCTTGAAACTTTCCAGAACATAATGATGTTCCTTCAGCGTGGCTCTCTGCCACAAAGATGCATTTCTGTTTGGTTTGTTTTTTAGTAGAAGCACTGCTCTTGGACAGCACCTTTTGTACCACGGCTTTTCAATATACAGAGCCCCATCGAGAACTGGGAAGATGCATCTGCCTGCAGTGAGGCTGAACCCAAAATCATGTTCACCCCAGTGACAGACCCCCCAAGCACCACTCTTGAACCACACCGAGGTGCTGGGTAGGCAGAGGGGTGAGAGTCTGTGTGCTCAGCAGGCACATGCAGACTGTTTGCTGTCGGGTGCACGGTGAGGATGGTTACCTGGCACCTGTTAACCTCCCCGGGGTAAAAATAAGTCTCTTGTACTGTGGCTCGAAGAAAAAAACCTGTGTTCCAAATGCGTCTTCCCCGTGTTTTGTTTACTCCTGTACCTCATTGATGAATGATTCCTTGAAAAGCCATAGATTCTCATTATGTCCAGTACAGGGGAAAATGTCATGTTTTTACCCAGTTCCATGCAGCTAAGTGCAATGAATAGCATCATGAGTGACAGTGTAATTACCAATCACCAAGAAAAGTCTATACAGGTATAATTTAATCCCCCTCATTCATGCTTTCCTGGGAACAGACTGTTCCAAACATATTAAAATTTTAATTTTCAAGGATAATACTAGATTTAACAAGATAGCTAAAACCAGAGGGTTTGGATAAAAGGTGAAAAACAAACATAAATGTTTTTATTGCTTGTCTATTACTCATTATCTCTTATCTGGCAGTGGACAGCGATTTCCATTTGGCAGTAGAAAGCTGATGTTTTCAGTAGTGTTAGAGCCACAGTGTATTCAAGGTCAGAGCTGGGAACATTCCAACAACAAATCTCTGTCGTGGACAGCAATCCATGGAAAAGAAAGGTACACTCTGAAAAATAAGTTAGCTAATTTAGCAAATAAAATACTATTAGTATTTATACAGAAGAGCGGGGGAAAAACAGGAAGGAGAGAATGGCAATGATTATCTTATTCAGGTTGTCTGAGGAGAGCACTGGTAGCACTTGACATGGCATCTTAATGGGGAACAGACAACGGTGTTGTCTTCACCAGACAGCGGCTGGTGTGCTCAGGACTGAAACCTAAACCCAAACTTACCCTGAGGAGTTAAAAAGTTCTGCTAACAGAAGAAGGTAGGGGCAGGCAGAGGCAGCAGCTGACTTGGAGAGGGGAGACGCTGAGGGAAGGCTTGTCCCTGAATCGGGACAGAAAATTAGGTGAGTAGAGGTGACAGATGAGGCGACAAAGCCTGGTTAAGTACAAAACTGGGAGATGCCTCCCTTGTTATTCGGGTGTGCATTAGCTGTCTCTGCTTGCCCCGGAGGGCTGTAGGAAGGAAGCCAACCAAGTTAGGGCAGTCTGGCTGAAAAATCGGAAGGGCCAGGTCCTGAAACAGAAGAGTGGAAGAGGAGAAAGAGAGCTGAGAAGAGGAAATTGATGTTTCTTAGAACGATACATGGTTTATCGTGTTCGTTTGCCCTGTAGCTATAATTACTAAGGAAACACTTTTAGAATGGTGGGGGGTTTAGCACCTGTAAGATGCTGTGACAAAGAATGTCATTAGTGAGGGATTTTCAGGGTTTGGGCGTTTGTGTGACTGCCTTTGTGAGCTCCACAGAAGTCCTCGGCTAGAGTTGCTATCCTGAGGTGCCTGCTCTACACCCCGGAGCCAGAGTCCCACCCCAGAGCATCCAGTGCCCCAGGGGCTGTTGCTGTGCCCAGGCCGGTGCTCCTCTGCTTCCCTCGGGGGACGGCTTCTGCTTCTGGGTCTGCATGTGGGAAACCTGCTCTTTTCCCTGTGATTTCACTTGTTTTCAGCTGGCTCTGGGGTGATCCTGGGTTATTCTACCCTCTGTTCTCTGCAGATCATTCTGTCTCCTTTCTGTAACATCAAAGCAAAATTCATACAAGAAGCCTTTTGTTAGATTAATTGACATGGTTGGAAAAAGAATAGATGAGCTCTCAAGCAGAGCCCTATTCCGTTTACGTTTTCAGGACTTTTTTTCAAGTGACTTGGACAAGAGCTTATATTGCAGAAGTTGCCTGTTCATCTCCAATTAAATTGGGTCAGTTAAAGTAGATTATCTTTTCTCATACATCTTGTTGTGCTCTTTGTATCATTTAATGGTTTAGCCTACAGCATTTGTGTATCATCTTCAGTCCCTGAGCTGTGGTCCTCGCCATTCTGTCCCTTATCTCTTCAGCTGTCCCAGCGGATGGAAAATTTACAGAAATTCGGAGAATTGGGCTGATCAAGAGAAGTAGGTATTTCAAATAGATGTCTCTTAAGTATGTGCTTATTTCCGATTAAGTGGTGGTGAAGTGTTTTTCTTGCAATTGGGCCACGTATTTGCCTAAGTAAGCAAAGTTGTAGGTATGAAAATAAATATTTTGTTAAGTGATGTCTGCTGCGAAAAAAAAAAAGATGGGGGGGGGAAAAAGTAAAGACAATCTGAGAATAAACAGAACCTGAGAGTTCAGGAAATGAATGATACACCACTACCTATGGAGCCCTAAATCAATGTCCTCTCCTTCCTTGAGCAGTTGAGTTTCACAAGTTCCTAATGCCAAGCAGAGCCTTTTTCAATAAGCAAGCCATTATTCAGAAACCATAAAATCGTTTATAAATTGTGTAATTGGTTTAATTGGGAGGGGCACTTGCATGAAAACAGAACATTCCTTCCTCCAAATGCAGTTTTCCACACAAAACCCTGCTGGGAACACTCCCATCGGTTTCGGACAGCTGTCCCAGGGGATGGATTACCAGCCCTTCACTGGAGATCCCTGCTTCACCTCAATAACTTAAAATGGATTGGGCCACTGAATTGCACTGAAGCTTGTTCAGTTGTGCTAAGGAGCACTTTACAAGCTTTTAGTCTTTTTAGTTCTGTATCGGTCACTCATTGAACATGTCCGAAAAAGCCCCTGAAAATGATTTCTTGTGAAAACAGCTTAAAAAAGAGCTTCATTTTCACAAGAGCAAGCAGGAACTTTTAGTCACTATACCTCCTCTTGTTAGGTTTTGCTCAAAAAGGTTAAAATTTAGATCTGGTCCCACCAGCACTCCTAGGTGGAAAACCTCATTAATTTAACATACCTACATTTAGAAATAATTTTTTTTTCTAATTAATTTAAAATCCTTTTTTTCCTTATGTCTGTTGAGTTGTTTATCATGATAGAAAGCAACCTGTTCAACTGGAGGTCTTTACTCACTGAGTATTTTTGTGCATATTGCTATTTCAGCCGGTCAAAATTGATTTCTTTAGTGTTGACTCTCAGTGTCTCTCATAAAATTGTGGTTATCTTTCCGATGGAATCATGTAAATTCTGTTCCTTTTGTTGCAGGCCAGTTTCACTTTTTTTCCTGCACAATTCACTATATTTTTTCCTAGTATGTAATTCAGATTCTTTTAGAAACTGCTCCGGACATAAAAGTACAGCCAGCGTTCTGCTGTAATCTAAACAACAATGTATGAACGCGTGTCTGAGAAAGAATCAGCTCTGAGGATGTTCACGGACTGTGGGAACTGGCAAAAGAGAGTTATCCCATGAGCCTGCAGATTTATAGCACCGAGGAAGGTAGCACTTGAATTTTGCAGCATTGCAAAGGCTCGTGCCCATGGAACAAGGCATTTATTGCAATATATTCTCTAAAACTGTTGAGGAAGCCCTGGTTCCATCACCGGTCACAATTATTCCTGCAAGCGTCACAAGTGCAATTCCCACACACGCTCAGTTTTTTTAATCAAAGCACTCGGCAATAAACCACCAAACACTTCAGAGAGAATATTTTTCCGGGCGGAAAGCTCCGTGTCATAAATAGCTGATTAAAACACGCGTGACCCAAACCAGGGGGTGCCGTGGCAGTGGCATGATCCCACCGAAGGCAGAGGGTCGGGGCGGACGGCGCGGACGGCGTGCCCGAGGGGCCCGCAGAGCCCGTTAGCAGGGCCAGGGCAGTGCCGCGTGTGCCTCCAGAGTGCCTGGGTAAACAAACCAATAACATAACAAGGCACTCTGCTGGATATTACACTGCACGCATGGGGGTTTTTGTCAGACACTTCATAGGCTCCTAATTCCTTCTGTTTGCTTTTGGTCATTATTTCTGAAGCACAAAACATAGCACTCCACTTCTCTCTTAGACCTCTCAACTGATGTCTCTACATCACAACCATAATCCCCCTTCAAGATCTTGAACAAGCAAGCAGCTGTGCCTGTTACATTTAAGAGAGGTATTAATAAGAACACTGTTGTTTACAACATTACTGCATTCCTCTCAGCAAACAGTTCTAGTACAGTAAACATCTGCCTCTGTACCCAATGGTTTAGAATGTATTTAAGGT
This sequence comes from Mohoua ochrocephala, assembly GCA_013398855.1. NCBI lineage: Eukaryota > Metazoa > Chordata > Aves > Passeriformes > Acanthizidae > Mohoua > Mohoua ochrocephala. Next base: position 17,661 of record VZTA01020662.1, read on the forward strand.
ACCAAATTAGTATATGATAAAAATAGTTCCAGAGTTTGGGGGTTTTTTTTCAGTCATCCCAACTAAACCAAGTTAATTATGCGTCTATAATATTTTTCCATTTATTCGCCATTTTGGGGATAATTCTGTGCACTAATACATAACAAAGTAACTGAATTACCAGAATGACTTCTGTTGCATTGTATCATGCTCAAAAATGTACATGGCAATGCATTAGTATGTAAGTAATTACAAATGTAAGCAATCATGGCTGCTCCTCCCCTAGGACAAGGCCTGGCTGGTGTGGGCTGAGGCTGGCCGGTACCAAACAGACATGGGAGAGTGTTTGCAATTCCTCATGGGAACCAAAATCCAGAACCAGGGCAGGGGGTGGGGATGTCACATCAAATGTAACTGTTTCCATTCCTTTTCTTTCTTTTTTCCTTTCCTCTGAACAAAGTGGAGCAGATGCCTTGGCTGACTCCCAGGGTCCCCAAGGACACATCTGTGGTTGATAACACTCAGACCCCCACAGGCCTCAGGTGTGCTCCAGCTGCCAAGGCCAGGGGTTTCCACTCTGAGACCACCTTCCCAAACCAAGGCTCCTGGGCTCCAGGCCCGCAGTCCAGGGCTGGGCTTCCTGCAACTTGCTAGCAACTGGCAACCAGAAAACTAAACATGTCATTTTCCTGCCTGCCTGCCCATATTTGGGCCCAGTTTATCAAGAATCACCCACCTGAGGCCACACCGTGATCTCAGAAATGCTCATTCGGCCTTGGCCTTGATGAACAGCACCTGGGCTGAGCTCCTCTTGAGTTGCCAGAGACACTGTCTGTTCCCAGGATCTGGTGCCGGCTAATGAGCAAGTCCAAGTGGACAAACATTTTGGTTATTGAACATTCAAAGAAATGTTACCAGCCAGAATCGCAATCCAAGTGGAAGGTTGCTATGAATAAAGCCAACTCCCTTGCGCCCCTACAAACATCGGTCCTAAGTGAGACCCCCAAGCTCTCCTGAACCCGCAGGGGCTGTGCCCAGCCCCTCTTTCGGAGCAGGGTCTCTCAGAGCCAGCCAAGGCTCACGTGTGCAATGCTTGGAGGGCCAATGCTGCTGACAGAGCCTGGGCTGGGCCCCCCTGCTCAGGGCTCAGCCCTTCAACCCTTGGGAGAATGCAGAGGCACCGAGGTGAATGCATTTCCCAAAGGTGTGAACCTGTCCGTGGATTGTGCACTCCCTGAACAGGCTCCAGGTCCGTGTGTGTGGGACTCTGAATGTGCTAAAGTGAATGTGAGAGGAACGTTGCTCTCCCATTCTTAAATGCATTCGATTCATAAGGCAGGCCCATGAGTTACTTCATGCTTTTAGTAAATTCTACAGGGTCTTTAGATAAATCCTTTAAATTAGGCTATCGACTCAAACTTAGGGACACTAAGTGCTGTTAAAATCTTCAGGCCTAAAGCTTTGGTCAAGTCTGAGGCTACGTTTTGCAGGCAGATCCACTCTGAACCCTGTAACTCAGTGAGAGGGTCTCCCTTATTCCTTTTTATCCTCACCCTTTCCCATTCTTTCTCTTTTTCCTGTCCTCAGACCCCACACATATCACTTTTGGTTGATTTTAATTTTAGATTGATTGATTCCAGATTTTGGTCTGTGTGCTTTAACTATGTAGTAAGTAGTAGAGTGAACCACGCCAATGAACTTTGTTGCACTTTCACTTTTCTCTTAAACCTGATTTGGCGATACCTTTGCCAGTGATTCTTTGAGCAACCTAAAACACTCATTCGTGACAAACATTTCTAGTCAATTAAAATTAATATTAGAATTCTGTGACCATGAAACTTTCTCCTGGTACATATCCAGGTAGCCCAACTGCCAGTGAAATACAGGAGAGGGATATCGAGAAGTGTGATAAACAAATATGTCATGTGCATATGCAAACAGTTTTTGTGTTTTATAATAAAATTTGTGCTGCATGGATGTGTTCCCTGCTCTGGTTTTCCACTCTCCTTCACTTTTAACAGGAACTTCTTGATACCAATAGTTGTTTTTCTATCCAACCAAGAGTATCCATGGTGATGTTTATAAGAAAAAAATCTAATTATCTTCATAAAAGTGTTCTTCCAAGAGCTGGTTTGATACACTTTTTTTTTTTGGTCAATGATTCATGTTGGCTATCAAGCACAACAGCACAATGCAGGCAGGGATGGAAGGAGGAATTAGAAAGGGGACATTTAGAGCTGCAAGAACTACAGAAGTGGTACTGTTTCAGCAGCACGAGTGCTGGTATATGCACAAGTGTGCAGTGCCTCTCCATCTCACTGAATTAACCCAACAACAGGACTGTGGAGAGCAGTAAACTCCTGGAGAGTGGGTGCTCGGTACACATGCCTTTCTGAGGCTGCATGGCAAGGACTGAGTGTTAACAATGTGGATGAGGTAGAGAGGAAAAGAAAACAAAGATAATTAGGATCTTACCACAGGCATAAAAACCCCCAAAACATCTGTGGACATTCTCCCAACTTAGTTTTTGAAAGAGAAGGTTAAAGAGTAACTGAGGAACCTGCCCTTGGAATGCTGTTTGTCTTAGTGGCTTATTCATACCATTTATCCAGCTCTTAGTCATGACGGCCTCTCGTTGATCCTGACGTGCACTTCTAAAAAATAGCGAGGCACACATCCCCTTCACACTGCTCCTGGAACCTTCTCTCTCCTGTGATGCCTAAATCAGTCCTTTGCCGCTGGATGCTGTGACTGTGCTGTGACTTGCTGCTCATTGTGCCGACCGTGGTGGCTTGTTTGGCTGCCAGTTCGCCCTCGCCTCCCCTGCTGGCTTGCTGCACTCGCTGTTGGCTTTTGCTGTGTGCCGAGGCAGTGCTGGTGAGGCAGCAGTGCCTCGCCAGGGGCTGAGGACGGGGTCTCACGCGGCGGCAGCGCCGCAGCCCCGCACAGAACAGCGTTGGCGAGGAAGCCCAGCCGAGATGCATTCCAAGGAGAAGTCCTTGGAGTCTCCAGGAGACGGTCAGCAAGTCCTGTCGCTCACAGGTGTGCCTGAGAACACTCCATGAGCATCGCCGTAGGCACCACGCAACTAAGGAAGACCACAGCGCAGCACAGCAATGGAAGAGTCAGGCTGGCTGCTCCAAGGGGGAGTCAGGCTTGAGCAAGCCGGGGACCTCCTGCGATGACCTGAGTGGCCCGAGGGAAGGCCGTGGATAATGTCCGTCAGGATTTCAGTCTCCCAGAAGATCCCCACAGGACCTTTGTCAGAAGCGAAGAGGCTGGGACAGCTGCTCCTGGTGAGCCTGGAAAAGACAACGCCCAGAAGGGGTCTCAGTGCTGTGCACAAATGCCTGAAAGGAGGGTGCAAGCGAGACAAAGCCAGACCCTTCCCAGCACCCAGCGACCGGGAAAGAGCCAGCGGGCACAACCTGAATTAAAGCTCTCCCTCTGAATCCCAGAAAACACTTTTTCACTGTGAGGGCGACCAAGCACTGGCACAGGTTGCCCAGAAAGGTTGTGGAGTCTCTATCCTTGGAGACATTAAAAAAATGGTGGCAGGTGGCTTCTGGCTGTTCCTGGGTGATCGGGAGGCTTGGACCGGATGACCTCCAGAGATCCCCTCCAACCTCAGCCCGCCTGTGTTTTTGTGAAGGCGTCCTAAACTTGCTTGGAAACCAAGAAGTTTCTTTGACCATGCTTTGAAATGTCACAGGATTTTAGCCTGTGAAATTAAACGGGAATTATTGCAAAGTCAAACTTGACCGCCCCTGAGGGAAGCATCTCCTTGGGCTCAGCTTCCTCTCATCCCCATTAAATCCTTGCCCTGGGAGCAGTGTGGCGGTGAGGAAGGCCTTCAGCGGGTTGTTTTTCCCATTTGCTGCTCCTACAGGAGGTCACAAAGCACACCAGACGCTGTCCAGGGCAGGGTGGCCACGCTCCGCTCAGGGGAAACAACCCGAGGTGCTGCGGGGTGGGGGCACGGGGGCGTGAGAGGGGGACAGGGTTGGGGTCAGGAGCTGTGGGGGCGAC
>VZTA01020663.1:3912-41545 GCA_013398855.1 Mohoua ochrocephala
GAAGTCCTCATCACGCACTCCTCGTCCTGCACTACTGGTCCCCACCGCGTCCCCATCCTGCATTCCCCATTCTGCATCCCCTGACACACCCCTATCCTGCATCCCCTCACCCCAGGTCCACACCGTGTCCCCATCCTGCATCCCCCATCCCCATCACATCTCCATTCTGCATCCCCCATCCCGCATCCTTGGTCCCTACCCAGTCTCCATCCCACATCCAATGTCCTGCATCCCTTGGTCCCTGCCATGTTCTCATCCCGCCTCTCTGCCACTTCTCTGTCCTGCATCCCCCATCCTACGTCCTTCATCCAGCATCCCTGGTCCCTGCTAGGTCCCCATCTCACAATCCCCATCCTGCATCCCCTGCCACATCCCCATCCAGCACCAGTCATCCCACGTCCCTCATGCTTACCGTGTATCCATCCCGCACCCCTCATTCCCTCCACATCTCCAATCTGTATCCCCCATCCTGCATTCCCCCAGTCCCTACTGCACCCCTATCCCACAGCCCCTTGTCCCTGCCACATCCCCACCCTGCATCTCCCATCCTCCAACCCCTCTCCCTGCGATGCCCACACTGTGGTCCCCGTTCCTCGGCCATCCCAGCACAGCATTTTAGGGCTCCAGGGAAGACTCCCACCCCTATCCCAAGGTTTCACTTTTGGATTTTCCCCTCTTCTCAGCGGGGGGAAATCAGGTCAGGCAACAAGTGACAACTCACCCCAGCTGCAGCTCCTTCACAGCTTCAGCTGGGGATGCCACAGCACACATCCAGCTTCTCTTCTCCCTGCCAGGACCCTCAGGATGGGAAGGAGAACTGCCAGCAAACCCCACCGATGACAGGGAAAAGATCAGAATCCTTAATTCTGCCTGGGGAAGGAGGTGTGAAATGAATTTTGCTGTGCCAGGCTAGAGCAGCGGGATAAGCCGCTTACCAGCGAAATTCAACCAACATCCAAAAGAATTGTCACTAAAACATGTTTACACGAGTGGGAAGAGGAGGAGCATGCTCCGATTGTCAAATATCCGTGTTTGCCTCAACTTCTTGGTGAGAATCGTTAAAAACTCGTCAGGCAGAAGCTTCCCAAGGTGCGTCTCCCCTTTCCTGGTGGCTGCGTGAGCAGCTCCCGGGTCTGTTCCGAAGAGATTTGCCAAGTACCTCTTCAGGCTGGCGGAAAGATGACAGCAACCGGTGTTAAGTGCTCTCAGCACCTCCCCGTGAGCGTGTGCTGGTGCTCTGCTCCCCGAGGGAACCGTTTGGAAGGTGGCTCTCAGGGAGCACAAAGGCGTTCCGACTCCAAGGAAAAGGACACCAAAAGCCCAGTGGCTGTAACTGGCTACGAGCAAGGGCACCCGGCAACAGCACAGATGATGTGACTGCCTGGCAGGCAGGCTTGCAAGCAGACAGGCAATTTGGTCTGGGAAACATAAACAGCAACGCACGTAGGGGGGAAAAGAAAAGCAATCCCAATCCCTGAACGACTCCCACCGCTCTTTGTGCATGGCCACACAGCCAGCTAACTCCGGAGGGAGGAAATGGGGTGAAGACCTCTTAGAAATGATCTCTAGGACATGTGGGTTCTGCTGGACCACCCCTATCCCTGGCTGAGACCCTCTCCACCTCTACCACAGCATGATTCCATATCCATGGAAGCGACTAGGAATGGGCAGCAGCACCTGTTTTGTTACAAAACACCCAAGCACCAGCACCTTCCATTTTTCAAAGCGTTCATCCTAGGGCAAGTTGAAAGCCTGTGTCGCTATTTTTACCAAATGTGGAGATTTACAGGAAAAAACAACGTTGTCTTGAGATCTCTGAAGGATTCACAATGGAATCAAAAGAGCTTGGTGCTGCTTTTAATGGAGAAACCACCTACAAGGCATATGTTTTTTGACACGCTCCGAAACGGTCACTGGAAAGAGCTCTAACCATCAATGCTTTCTTATTATCATAGTTATGTGCTGTGCTGGAAGTTTAATTACAGGAACTATCAATGCAACAGGAGATAAACACTTTGCTTTTGAAGGGAATTAATTTATTTGGAGATCTACATCACACAGGCACGCTGCTGGAGATCCAAGCAATGCCTGACCTCAATATCGTTAAATCGTGCTCCGGGAAAGCTCTCCTGGATTTTAAATACTTATTTTAAGAACAAACTTCCTTCTTCTGACAAAAAGCCACATTTAAACATTGGCGATGCCCCAAAAGCCCCAGTTCTAGCTGTTTTCTTGGAAAACCAGCACTCCACAGACATCAAACAGGCAACTTCATGACATTTTGGGGAAAGGAGGAGGAAGGACCCTGGCAAGCCCCAAGGAGAGGGCAGGCAACACACGTGGGAAAGGCTGCAGGGAAATGCCACGGCTCCCGTGCTTTGGAGGGGTCATGAGGCATCCCTAGTTGGAGTTCCCAGGTTCCCATCCAGGATTCCCGTCCTGTAAAACATTTCACCGAGGGATCGCACAGAGCGGAGCCGCCACGGCCGCCTCAAGAGAAGCGCAGCTGCCCGGATGTCGCGTAGTAGCCAGAGGCGTCCGAGGAGAACCTCTGGGAGAGACGCACCGAGTCCAGCTGCACCTCCCCGAAGTGGAAGTTCTCGAAGAGCTGAAAGGAAGAAGAAAAAAAAAACCACTTGAAGGGCACCAGAGAAGTGGAGCCCACAGCTGGCCCACGGCTCTCTTGCAGGAGCTGGCCCTGTCAAAAGCCCCTGCTCACAGATCGGTCCCGCCTTTAAATGGAACCGTTCTTTACGTTATTCTTCCCACTAAAGACTGCGCTCGAACTCTTTTTATCCGCGGCAGCAGCTGCTCAAACCTCCCCTGTGTCACTGAGGGAGCGTGGGGAGGCCGCTCACCGCTCTGGAGGCACCACCCCCGGGTGGCTCTCGAGGTCGCGGGCTCTGCAGGAGCGGGGTTGGAGGCCGGGAGGTTTGCACCAATCCAGGCCACAGGACGCAGGACTTAACAGTTACAGCTCAGTCCTAATTCAAACTAGCAGGCTGGAGGCACAAGGCTCCTCATCCCAGCACTGACCCCGCTTTGTTCAACAAATCCGTCTTTGTTCCGCAAGGACTTGAGTGCAAATTAAGGAAAGCAAGCCAACTCCGGGCGCCCGGGGGGCGTGTCCCTGCCCATTAATCCAATCTACGAAGCAGACCAAAAAAAAATGACATCAGAATCTCTTACAAGAAGTTATTGCTGGAAAAGCATCGTGTCCAAGCGTAAAGTGCTCCTCCCGTTCCATTAAGCTGCAGGAAATTGCTCTACCTGGGAACATCAGCTGTGCCTCAGGAAAAGCTTCTCGGTGGAGATGCTAATTTTGAAGCCCTGTTTAACCGGAGCGCTGTGAGCCACCGAGAACCTGAGCGGTGGCTTCTCCCCACCTTGGCCATCTCCAAAACGTCCATTCCATCTGTCTCCTATTCAATTTTCTATCTGTCCCTGCAGGCACGGGCTTGAGACAGTCCCACAGCCCTTCCTGCCCTTACAGAAGGCATGAAGGAAAGCCAACACATTAATCCTCCCAGAGCCAATGGTGCATCAATTCCTCCACAGAGGGAATGACTGAAATCCCAAATACCTACTTAGCATCTGAAAGGCTGCACTTCACCTCCTCCAAAGAGGCATTTGGCTCTGCCTGGCACCGATTTGGGCACAACTGCTCTTTTGTTGGTTCTCCCAAGAGTATTCTATTTTGTAAATGCCCTTTTTTCCAGAGGAGACCAGCTAGATTTCTTTTCGGGACAATTCCTGGGTTTGCTGTCGCTCCACAAAGGAAAAGTGCCATAGGGAAAGTGATTCCCTGCCCGTCTTGGGGCAGAGCAAGAGACCCCTCAAGGGACACTGTGAGCGGTGGCTCCACGGGGTCACTGCCCTAAAGAAGAGCAGCCTGCAGAAAAGAAGCTGTGCAAAGGAAGCATCTCAAACCGGGGGAGGAGGAAAAGAGAGAAGAGAAATGACGACAGCCACACTAACTCCATTTCATACAATTAAAGATTTATACAATTAAAGATTAATTATGCTCCCAAAAGCCTGCGTCGTTCATGTTGGAGGACTTAGGATAAAATGTCTCATTAATAAGAGATGGCAGTAAAAAGGGGTTGGTCACCTTTCTCTTTTTGTTTTGGCTGACCCCAGAAGGCAGCATGGCTTCCTGCTGTCCGTGTCTCTCCCTGCAGTGCTCTGCCACTGTGCCCGCCCACCCCAAACCTCGACACCTGTCCCTGTCACAGGGGCTGCTCACGTTGGCATCCCTTTCCCTCACAGAGCAGTCCCCACCCAGGAAAAACAGAAATCACCTCTCTCTTGGCTCCTGGCAGAGGGAGTGGTAGGCGTGCTGGTAAGCAAGGAGTACCAGGGTTTGAAGAGGGCCCCCTCCAGTGCCTAAAGGGGCTCCACGGGAGCTGGACAGGGACTTTGGACAAGGGCGTGGAGTCATGGGACAAAGAGGAATGGCTTCGCACTGCCGGAGCACGATTCAGATATTAGGAAGAAATTCCTGCCTGTGAGGTGGGCAGGCCCTGGCACACGGTGCCCAGGGAAGCTGTGGCTGCCCTGTCCCTGGAAGCGTTCAAGGCCAGGTTAGGTGGGACTCGGAGCACCCCGGTCTAAGGTGTCCCTGCCCATGGCAAGAGGGATGGAACAAGGTGGTCTTTAAGGTGGCCCCTTCCAACCCAAACCATTCCAGGGTTCCGTGAAGAAAACAAATGAAATGCTGGGATGTGCCAGACCCATCAGCAGCGCTAGAAGTCAAACCTTTCCACAAAATAACCAAAGGAAGAGTCTTGTTTATATTATTGCTGCACACCACAACCTGTTATTCTTACTAAACACATGTACTTCAAAGCAAAAATTAGTTAATGAGACAAACCCTCCCCGGGCCCCTCTCGCCTCACGCAGCCTCGGGCACATCAGAGCAGGAGGATGATTGGGAAGCCCCAGAAGACACTGCCCAGGTCAAGGGCCGTCCATTTGTACACTGCTAAAAGTGCAGCAAAGCCCTTGTACCAAAGCACTTTGTATTCCCCTGGCTTTTATAAGATTCACCACCTCCCATGTGTTCGAGCAGCTGTGTGTTTCCCAGGGAGGAACGCTGCTAGAACTATTGATTTTTGGTAATGTGGCTGTACTTTCTGAGAGTAAACATGCTACAAGATTTAGAGGACAACCACAGACACTTTTTTCTGCTCTTGTTTCAGGCCGGCTGCTCGCCGATGCTCCTGTGCTCCCTGAGGCTTCCCACGACAGAAGCCGCCGGACTCCAGGCGCGGAGATCGCTGCACATCTGAGACCTGCCTCGGGCGGCGCGGAGAGAGGCCCCTCAGACATCATCCTCCAAGACCTCTGAAACGCCAGGGAGCGGCTTCCCATCACAAAAGCATCCTGCACTCGGGTCCCTGGGGACTCGGGAAGAGATTGAAGAGAGCCAAGCCTCTGCTTTTGACTTTCACTTCTATTTATCTTGAGGAGAAGCCAAGCAGAGCCAAGAAAGATATTTTTAACTCCCCCCTCTCCCCAGCCGCCACGGAAACGCTCTGGTTTCGGAGGAGGCCTGGAGCACAGCTGATGAAATGCCTCCTGGAAAGGCATCTTAGCGTTTTTTATTCTGCACCAGGAAAGAAGGTACCTGGAGGTTGTTGCCCTTCAGAAGCAACCGCCGATAACCCGAAGATTGGCCGGCTCCCCTTCCTGTCCTCTCCTACGGCTGCCAAGGGCCCACCTTTGCCTGAAAAGGCTGCAGGGAACACGAGGAGACGTGGCTCAGGAGCAGCCAGGAGGGAGGCAGGGGAGGAGAAATGCAATCGCCCGCAGAGCCGTGTCATTTGATTGGAGTGGGACGCGAGGCTCAGCAAAAGCACGGTAATTCTATAAATCCGAACACGCCGAAGGATTTACGTCCTCGATGCCCAAGGAATAAATAAGAGGATGGAGGTTGGGATTTTTTTTTTTTAAAGTATTATAAATGAGAATGAACCTGATGGAGGTAAAGGTCAGCTTACAGAATCAACACCACGCATGCAGTGCAAGCTACTAACTCCCATCAAGGGAATAGCACTTAGAGGACTAAGTGCCCTCTGTCTCCCTGCTGCCTTCCCAAATTGAATTAGAATGGAATAAGGAAAGAGCATTGTTAACTTTTAACCCCAGACCCAGCACCTCCAAGCAAGCGCTCCAGGGATGTGCCCTGCCTTTCAAACCACAGCCAAAGGCTCAGGAAACGCTCAGCGAGGGTGCCTGCGTCTCCCATGGGGACAGAGCAGGTGCCTGGAGAGTGGCAGCAGCAGCATCCCGGGATCTGCAGGGGATGGCACAGACCACAGCCACACTGCCCTCCCCAAAAGCCATGAGTTCCCAAGAGAAGGAGTGAACTGGATGATGGATAACCCCTATTTCACAGGTCAGCCTGCAAACTACCGTAGGCCCAAGTGCTTCTCCCTCTCCCTCTCCCTTCCTGGGGACTGGGTCCAAGGACACACCACTCGGGTAATGATGAAAGGCAGGCAGCCCCGTGGTAGCTCCCAGAAAGCAAGTTTTCCTCCACTTCTCCCCCCCAAAGTCGTTTATCCTGAGCCAGGAGAAGCCAGCAGCACAACTGTCATTTCTAACACCCCATTTTCTCCCATTTGAGACAATTCCGTTCAGATGCTGGAAACCCTTCTTCCTCTGAGGTCCGTTCCCCTCCATTACCCACAAATTACGCAGCAGGCCTCCCTTGGGATGAGACAACCATTTTCTGAAGGAAGACAAGAGGCCGAAGACTTGTTTCAGGGGAGATGGAATCGCGCATCAAACCGCTCGCTCCTCGCAAACCTGAGCCAAAACTGCTTGTACAAACTTCAACCCCTAAACCACAACAACTTCCTTATCAAAGGCAGAGCAACAGATCAAACCCAGGGTGCCTCTTTTCCACATTTTCTTCCCCTTTTCAAGCCTGTAAAGTAGGTTTTGCTGAGGCAAGGAGGAAGATGACTCCTCAATGAAGAAGTTACAACAGGCGCCTAAATGATGTCGTGCTCCCGAGCGCGGGTGTTTGTCAAGCTGTCCTCCTCGGGGGGCTCGCTTCCCACAGACAACCCTCCCGGAATGAGACAGCACCTCCGTGTTCCAACCTGGGAACAGCAGCAATAAATCACAGCCAATCCACGGAAGGACAGCAGCGATGTGTTTCAGCTCCAGTTATGAAGAGCGGAGGTGCCAACGCAAACTGGGGCTTTTAAATCACCTGTCACGGGCTCAACAAGCATGAGAAATATTAATGGGTTCGGCTGGAGAAGCACTGGGAAGCGGGAGGACAAAGGAAGTCCACGGAAAGGAAGGGAGTCAGAGGTATTTAAAACTTTCTTCACGTAATCTCCGGCTCGCATTCACGCTGCCTTGGCCTGGATTTTGCCGCTACCATCAGGATTATTGATCAGCCTTACGTCGTTTACGGTAGTCAGCCAAAAAAAGACCCATCCTGAATTAATAAAAAGTCCAAGCAGCTCTGCCGAGAGCCTTGGAAATGCCGAGGGAGCAACAACTCACTGCAATGCCTTGCAATTAAAAATTCCCACTAAAGAGCAGCGATACCACGGGATAAAATGGATGTGCACGCACACACACGCACGCACCTCCCTGGACTGCGGGGAGTTCTGCTGTGAACTCCAGCCACAGAAAGCAGTGCCTTAGGGCTGGGCTATTAGAGATAAACAGCACAAAACTGTCCCCGGTGACTCAGCGCTGCGGGCGAGCAGCGCGGTGTAATGTCATTAGCCTGTGACAATCCGCCTCACAAACCCTCGGCAGGGAGCTGAGGGAGGGTCCCGTTTTCCGTATCGGGAATGAACACAGAAATTAGCAACTTCTGAAAGGCAGGGAGGAAGAGGCTCGTAGCTCCAGGAGCCTACGGCTGTGGATGAGATCACTGTCATTCCTGCTGCACGGTCCATGCTGAGGATGGGACGCCGGCAATCCCTCCTCGGCTGTTTCTCCTGGGTGGAAGATGTTTATCCACCCCAAGATCCCATCCAGGAAAGGTGTGAACAGGCTGAGCACCCCCGGGCTCTGCCTCCGTGGTAGAGCACGTGCAGGAGGATCTCTCAGACAGACAACCCAGTGCTGGGAATCAGGGTCCGGCAGCCGACAGCAGCGCACGGAGAGCTCCAACCAGGAGATTAAATGGAGGCTTCGGAGGAGCCGGAGGCTTCACGGCTTCATCTGCTCCGCACGAAGTGACAACGCTCACCAGCTCGCCCGCCGGCAGCGCAACCCCGGCGTGTCCCGATCGGGAGCAGCGGTGAATGAGGGAGCAGGCTTGGAAAGCCAAGAGATTTCCGTTGGAAATCGGCACGTTACGGTGCTGTTATTCCCTTCGGGGAAGGGGAGGAACAAACAAAATCCCAGGCACCCGCTGACGAGCATGGAGAAAAATTAAGCGGCGTGTCTGGAGAGGTGCCCCAACACGGAGCAACAAAACCTGTTTGTCTGCAGACTTTCTGCGCTCTCCCCTGGATATTTTTCCATCTCATAAGGGATGACATATTTGAATTAAAGCTTGTATAACACATCCACAGCTTGGGATGGAAAACACTGGAGAGGAGCAGAGAACAATCACCCTTCCAAATCGTCTGGCTAAAGCGCAACTGCAGCTCCCGTGCCAGACACAGCAGGAAAGTGCTGACTCCTCGGCAAACTGCTGGATTACTGATACCAGCACCGGGCAAAAAGGACTGATGCAGGAAATGGCAAAAACGTGGAAAGATTAAAAATCTTAAAAAATTAAACTTTGAAATGTGGAAGTAACACGCAGAAACACTGACGGACTCTAAGAGAGTCCACCGAACTCCAGCAAACTCCGTCCATCTGAGTTCTTCTGATGAACCTCCTTTGCTGCACAAACCACAGCCTCCAATCCTGCTTTTGGGATTCCACCTACTCGCCTAACGCACCTCAGTCCTGCAGCCTCCCACACAGACCTGCCAGGACCTCTCCAGAAGGCTGTTCTCTCCACAGCTGCCACAGTTCCCAGGTTGCAGTACGTGCTGGCAGAGCTCCTTCTTCCTCAGCCCAAAAAATTCACCAAACCCCTTCCCAGCCATGGCCCAAACTCCCCCAAACTACGACAGACAAACCCCAAACCAAAGCCTCTGGTGGCTCCCAGAAGACGAGACACAACCGGGCAAAGCGTCAAGATCTGAGGAGTTTGTTCAATGAATAGATTCTTTTTCCTTCTATTTTTGACTTTCAAAATACATTTTCCGAAACAATTTGGTGCCAAAAAAAGAAATACCTGATTCCCGTATTATTCACCCTGGACACCACTCTGCCAATGATTATCTGTCAGAGGTTTAATTGTGCTTGGAAGCTTGCCAGGAATAATGCATGAGAAGCATAGGAAAAGCAGGTAGGCAGGCACTCATCCAGAGGGGCGGCTCTTCCCAGCGTTCCCAACCTCCTCTCCAAATTAGCAACTGCTTCCTTTCCGTGGCTTTTTAAAGGGTGGCTGGCTGGGCATCCAACATTTTCCAAGGCTGTTGAGGTGTTAGAGGATAAAGACATCGTGCAGAGTCGCAAGGGCGGAAGGAGGGCAGGAAGGACAGAGAGGGTGGCTGTCACCTGGGCTGTCACCACCAGCACCAGCCACGAGGCTGCAGATTGTTTCATTCTGCAAGTGTGCAGCTGGCTCTGGAGTGTCTCTCCATCCCCAATATAGCATCCAGCCCTTCCACATGGATAATGCAAGGAACAGCCCTTCCCCTCTCCTTTTCCTCCAGCCTCTGGCAGATTTAAAAGGCAGCAGCAGAGACCTTTTCACCTCATCTCCCTCAGGAAGAATAAAGCGGGCAGACTTCAGGAGGGAGAAAATCTTGTGTCATAAAAGTCCCAGTGGCCTCTCTCTTGGGAGATACCCAAGTCAGGGCTCTCTCCTCTGTGACACAGGAAAATCCCTTACAATTAAATCACTGGTGCAGTCCCTTGGAAACAACGTAACCACCTCTCTCTGGCAAAGTACCACCAACATAAGAAGCAGCAGCAAGTTCATGGAGAAAGATCCAAGGTGTGCCATGGGAGGTTTCCTTTTCATATTTTTATTTCCTGAGCCAAAGTAAATGCCACGACGCTCTTGGTACGTTCACAGATGCCATCTCATGGGTGTTCTGCACGCATTCCATGTAGGAATCATGAAGTGACAAGCTGAAGAAAGGACAAGCTGAAGGTCATCAGCTCCACCATCGTCCCCTTCTCCAAGGCAGGAGGAGCGTGGTGGTGGCAGATCCTGGACTAACATCTCTGCTCCCTCAAAACAATCAGGACCCCCTTTTCCCAGCTCCTCTAGAGCAGTGCTTCCTTACCCTCCCCTTTACAAACATTTTCCTAATGCCCTGCTGCAATTTAAGCCCATTATTTACCACTTTATCATCCATTACTGGCCAAAAGCATTCCCATGCTTCAAGAGTTTTTTTTCTACGTGCTGCCCTCCTTTCCTTTATTGCCCTCAAGACAACTCTTTCAGCCCCAGCTTGCAGACATTTTCAACCCCTCCAATTATCTTATCGTTGTCCCCTGGGCTCTTTGCACCCATCCACGGTACCCAAAACTGGACAAATCCTTCAGCTAAGTGTAGTCAGAGATTTATTTTAAGGACATTTGCCTCTTTTTTTATTTCCACAGACTGACTCAGTCTGGAGCAGCCCCCCATAAGCCAAACCCTGGCCTGTGGGGCTGGTACCGAGGCACTTCTCCATCCTACACCGGTGCCACTGCTCCCTCCCGGACCCGTCCTTGTTCGCAGCTGCCCGTTTGTTTCTGCCTGATTTCCCAACATTGTTTGGAGCTCTGCTCCCTCCTACTCACATGGGCAGCAGCATTCCTGCCTCTCCCCAGCTGGCTTTTACCTGCAGACCTAAGAGTGTATTTCATGCTGCCCGTGACTCCCTCCTGACCTCCACGGGTGGGACGAGTACGACATTTCCAGCTCTGTGAATATGGAAGCAGCTGATCCTTCTCTGACTGCTGCCATGTGAAACCTCAGCTCTTCATAAAACTGGAGCAAAGCCACCTCAGCTGCCAGAGGGTGATGCAGCAGTGGGGAGGGTGACATTCAGCAATAGTCTAAATTAATCTGTCAGGCTGGATTTTTTTTCAAACAGAACCGTTCGGGGCCGGGTGCAGGCCTTTGTTCGGCTGAGATCCCCTCCCTGCAGGATGCCCCCCCTCCCTCACAAGCCAAATGGAGCGGTGCTCCTGCCACTGCCACGCTGCAAAACCTTTGCTTCAGCGCACAGTTTTGGGTCCGTTCCCCCCATCGCAAATCCATGAAAATTCATGCGCTTCAGGAAATCAAACCCCAGTTGCTATGGTGAAAGGCATTCTGCAAACTAAGAAACAAATACAAGTGGGACATTTGGAGGTTACCAGATTTTTGCACGTCTTTCAGACAAGAATAAAAACCCTTTCAGCAAATTAACGGATCCGGTAAGATCCCAGGCCTACGCCTCGAAGGTGAGGGATTTACAGCACAACTTAAGGAAATTAATAATCAAAAACTGCATTTCTCCACAGAAGCCTCATCCCCACGGCTCCTATTACAGCAAACGCAGCAACAGTTTCTAAGAGCTGAGCTTTGGCTTTGCTGCAGAGACGGCAGGAGGCTTGAGATGCATCCGGGAATACCAGGACAAGGAGCTGCCGGCAGCGTGACCTCTCACTACGCCCACCAAACCACCAAGAGGAGGAGTCTAGCTACAGAGACAGTAAATTAATGCAGACAGACCCGGAAAATTATCCAGCAGAAGGGTCACGGCACGTTTGGGATGAAGGTGCCTACTCTTGCTAATCAGTGGGCTGGGTTTTTTTTTGCATTTCATGTCCTGGGTTCCTGCCTTCTATTAAGGCGCCGCCGTAATTCAACCCCTGCCAGCTCCACGGAGAAAAACTGTCTTCTTAAGATCAAAGACGTGACGCTGCCCTGGCTGGCTGGTGGCACAACAGGGATCTCAGGGAAGCGAGGAGGTGGGATGTTCACCGGGTGGGAGGCAGAGGCACCCACAGAACCTCCAAAAGGCTCAGCTGCTGGGCTGGGTGGGAACTGCAGCGGTGCAGGGGCAAGAGGATTCAGAAACTCTCAACAAACCCTCTTCCAGCACTCACAGTTCCTGCTAAAATTAGTCAGAGGGGAGTGGAGCACCTCTGAGAGGAAAAAAAAGGCCTCTCCTTCTCTTGGTAAGGTCACCAAAGAGATCTCTGTCACGCAAAGGTAGCACAAACCTTCTGCACTGCGTTCTCCTCAGCGCAGCGGCTCAGCCTTCCCCCAAAACCTCCAACGCTGCCTCCAAGGCCTGAAATCTCCAACAAAGATATTTCCCCTCCTTTGTCTACTCTGATTTTTCAAACGTCACTTCAGATTCCTGTTTCATCAAATGCAAATAACATGAATATGGCTTTTTTTCCCCCTGAAGAATATAATTCGCAGGAAAGCATTTTCACAGCAACCCCAATTTAATCTCCTTTTTTTTTTCCCCGTGATTATACAAACCGATCTCCAGTCTCATCTGCTCAACTGTCACATCCTCCCATCCCACTGTTGCTCTAATTGCACACTGCTGAGCCCCCTCGATTGTTCCGGTACCTCCTGGTAATGGCAGGATCAGAGCTGAAGGCAGGAATTCTCCCCTCTGCAAAGTGGCATCACAGCCTTTCATTTCTGCTTTCGATTCTTCTGCAAGAACGAGGTGAGGAAAGCACCGGCTTCTTTCTGAGATACTGATGTTGCACCACAATCTCTTCCTCAGTCTCTTCTCACCCCAGTGGATTTTTTGTTTGGTATTTTTAACTCTAAACTTTCCAAGCAGCCACCTCCTGCTAGGTATTTGTTCCAGTTGTCAGTCCTACTTTGGATCGACATCTTTACCACCTCGCTGAGGATTACAAGATGTTCTTACCCTTTCTGAACACCAGGCAGTCTTGATCCTCACCCAGCGCTGGTTCTTCGGCTCTTTGATTTCACCTCAGCTTGGAAATACATCGGGAAAAGACTCAGCCTCCTTAAATCCACAAACAAAAATTACACAAAAGGCCTGGGTTCCGGTGGCTGCAGAACACGAGACACGCTCCCCATCCGCAAGTGGAGTTGGCTCTGCACAGGGGCAGATGTTCATTTGTTTAGAGCTTGGTGGGCTTGGGGTATTTTGAGGGGTCAGGGGTTTATCCGGGCCAAGGTTTTTCTTTAACATTGCATCTCTGTCTGTGGCATTTCATCGAATGTTTTAAACTGAACTACTGCATGCCACAGCCCCTGCACTGCTCTCACCCAGCAGGACAGACATGGTGACAGGGAACACCACCGGATTCCTCTGCTCCCATCGGCTCTCCAGCCTATCAGCCAGTAGATGCACTTTCCCCCTGCTCCCAGTGAAAGCAGATACAGTGCCACAATTCAATACGCTTATGCAGGCCTCAAAAGAGAAGGAGCCTCATCAAATCGTGCGTTATCTGACCTAGAAGCCCTCCCCGGGCACTCCTGCAGCCCCGCTGCTGGACCAGGGCACGGCAACATGTGTCACCACCTCGGCTGATCCCGTTCCCAGTCTTCCATCCCAGCTTAGAGTCTCCCCTAATGCCCTAAGACATAAGATGTGCAGCTTTCTGCTGCTGTACCTCAGTAGCTGTTCCCTCAATATTTAATCTTGTAAGCTGTTAATGCACAGATCTGTGCTAAGCGGCAGGGTTCAGCTTTTTCTGCGCTCAAAATTTGCTTCCTTCTTGTCTGAACGTGGCAAAGGCCATTCTTTTACTTCTCAGACCTCAACCAAGCCAAAATTCCTTCCATTTTGACCCAACGAGAGTCCAGGTGGTTTTCTTCCTTTCCCTTGAATGTGCAACAGAAATTTCTGGCCAGGCGGCTCCTTTGCATTTCTTTTCATTTTTATTTATTCACTGTAGCCTTAGTTGGTTTTTTTTTTTCACTAAACAAAAATAAATAAAAGCCCGGAGGCAGCGCAGCCTCGTCTCCGGAGGTGCCGGCAGCTGCCCCGGCCGCCTCCGTGCCAGCGCTGTGCCAGCTGCGGCGCGGGGCACGCGGCCACCGCCAGGACACGGCGGGAGGCAGGGCAGGGGCTGCCAACCCGGCATCTCCCCGAGGCACGGCCCCGCCTGAGCTGCCGCGGTCTTGCAGCCAGGAATCGCTGCCTCCTCCCCGCTCTCCAAGAGATGAGACGCTTTGCTCCCGACCGGAGCACGACTGCGGGACGTGACCGGGATGTTCAAAGCCAGCCCAGTAGGAATACGCATCGCTCCACATGAAGTGGTCCATGAAGCATCCCCAGCTTTTTGGGACCAGACTAGAGAAGCGCAAAGCCAAAGCTTTGCTGGACATAAATCTATTGAGTCACACAGCCCCTTGGGCTCTCAGCTCCACCTATGCCAGGAAACCTTTTTCAGGGATATTCTTCAAGACAGAAGTAATTTAAACTCCCGAACGCAACTCATCCTACAGGATCTATTTTCTGAGCAGTGTGGGAAGGTACCGGCCTGCACAACCATTTATTAGCACAAATAGGAGCGTATGTTTAACTCTGCGGAACGGGTAGAACAAAGGATTATTAAATAAAATTCCGATTAGTTCAGCTGAAAGCAAAATACCAGCTGGAGCCTGGGGTAGCGCAGGCATGTTATCAGCAAACATGTGCTGCCAGCGCATCTGCACACGCACACACACCCCCCAGCCCTGACCACGGGGAGCCTCAGCCTGCAGCAGCAGAGCCACGGCACTTCCACCGTGCTCCGACGGCTCCGCTCCTGCCCGGAGCCTCTGGCCTCACGGGGCTGCACACCGGGAACGAGAGCGACGAAACCCGAGTTTTCCCACCTACCCTCCTACCAGCAGCCATGCTTTGTTAGCGTTCCAAGTGGGAACACAGCCACTCGGCACAGCTATCACAGAGTCCCACCGCCTGGAATCACATGCGGGGCACATGGCTCTCCCTCCCACCAGCCTGCCTAACTGCAGCCATATTCATTAACAGCCCGTCGTTTAGATCTCGGTGCAAAAGTTAATGAAGCCACTTTGCGAGAGGGCAGCCTCCCTGGCACAAGATAAATAATGGATATAAAAGCAGGCTGGGAGGGAACTGGCGCATCCCTGCAAGGTCATGCTGGAATGCATCAGTGGCTCGCTGAGGCTGGGCTCCTCCGGTAAGAAGCCTGGAGCTATTTATGACTCATGTAATTAATTAATGCCAACGGGCGCTCTGCTGCAGGCACGTGGGAGACCAAAGGGAAATACGAAGCGGGCAGGTTAGGAAATGTAGTGGAGGTGGGAGAGAAGGATGACATTTCTTGTGGCAAGACATGCTTTGAAGTAATTACCAGCAGTCCAAACAGCCAGCAGCTCTTTCGGCTACTTCAGTACAAAATCAATTAGGAGCTTTAAAAATGCACCGGGCTCATATTTCCGAGAGCACCGGGACTAAGAAGTAGCCCCATAAGGAGAGCAGTTGCATTTCCGAGCACCGCAAGACCCCTCCCCAGATCCTCAGACCCCACAAATGGTGTGACCAGCAGAGGGAGCATCGCTAATACCGTCCCAACCACAAACGGTTTGGGATGAGAGCACCGAGGAAGACCTTCCACAGCTCGATTTTATGTGTCTCTAAAGCCTGAGGACAAGTTTAACGCAAGCAGGAGAAAGGAGCGAAGGCGAACGCTGAGAAGGCAGAGTCCTGCACACACTCGGGGCTCCCGACACACATCTCCCCCTTCCAGAGCCAGCTCTCTCAACACGGGGAGCTATCCAAACCTGCACATCACGTTGAGAGAGGGACCGAGGCCGTGGCTTCCCTGCTCCAGCTCGCAATACTGCAGTCTCACACTGCACACTCAACATGTGGCGACGCTGAGTCATGACACCCATGCTCGCACAGACCGTTTGAGGACAATGAGAGCTTAACCTAATTTTGTCCCTTTGTTTGTCCTCTGCACAGACATCAATCAGTTCCACTCCCTGCCTTCACCTCCCCCTGCATCCAGTGCCTGATACATTATTAAAACTGTAAATACAAATAAAGCCCGCTCTTCCCCTCCTCTGGGAGGGCTCTAAAGTCCTTCTGGCTTGTCCGGCTCCCACCCACAGCCTGCATCCTCTCTCATGTCTCTTTGTTGCCAGAATATCTTCTTACCGTTCCCAAATGTATCCATGCATTGTCCTCGCTCCCTCTTATCAGAGCTGCCTGCAACAAATCCTCTCACACAATGAGGATTGCAAATTTGCTTACAAGCCGGTGCTGTTTTCCATTTCTGCTCCTCTGTGCATCTTTTTTCTCTCTGGACACTTGCGGGGGTCAAGCACCACAGCATCAGTCTGCCACAGCCATCTGGATGAGCAGCAGAGGCTGCCTGCAGTCCCAACCCTGGCTGGCAAAGCCTGGGAGTCTGCAGCATGCTCCCCTTTGAGCCTTACCCAACCTCCACAGCCTGGGGGATCGTGTTTTCTACCCTCTGATCACTGCCAAAGCCCTCCGATCCTGGTGGGACTCCCTACCACTACCCGCTATTTTTCTGGAGCAAATCAATAGCAGAGATTAAAAACAAGAAGAAAAGAGTAAGTGAAATGAGAGTTGGGTTTAGTTTCATAAATATATATGAGTAGAACGAGAGCAACGAAGTGCTTCTTTCTGGTGGGCTGAGAATCAACTTAAGCCTGAGTCTCCAGGGTAAAACAGGAGCGAAGTAAACGACAACACGAACACCCACTTAGCATTCGTGCTTCATATTCCTGCTCCGAGCCTCAGCAGCTCTAGGAATGCTCCTGTTAAATACTGTAATGCTCCCAGTTACGAGTGATCCGGACTGTTTATTTTCTAAACAGATTCCCCCCCCGCCCCCCAGTCCCAGAGATCCCACAAGCCTAAGACAAAAGCAGTCTTGAAGAGGTGTTTCGACCTCTTTTGGCTATACAACATCCATAGCTGGCTCCATTTCCCTAATTGTTTCATACTGACCTTGAGGATATTTTGGCCATTAAATGACTCCCGCTCCTTGAAAGATGATTTACCAGGCATTGTGCTGTTTCGTTCTTCAGCTGGAGAGAGAAAAGCCACCGCCAGAATGAGCTTCAGATGGGAGAACTCTGTGTGCTGTACTTCACCCCCCACTCTGTCCCTCCCCAAAGTCAGCTGCCAGCTAATAAACCATATCTGCCCAGCTCTTAGTGCAAAAAAACCCCACTTCCACTTGGATTTTAAGAGGGAAAAGGCTGGAATTGGTGCCTCTATCGGGATCACCTCTGCTACCTGGAGGAAAGGCCCTAAATCATAGCTACTGCCGTGGTGATTCTGTAGGGCTGACTGCTCAGTGCAACACACACCTGCTTTGCTCTGTTCAGCCTGAATCCCGCATCCCGCCGTGTCGGGGCAAGAGACAGCACTTGTGTGGCCTGGAACAGCACCAAACTCCAGGCTGAGCGTGCCAGCAGGATGCCAGGCGGGATGCGGACGGCACCGACGCAAACCTCTGCTGCCTGCACCGTACGTGTGGCGTGGATGCTTCTGCGGGGTGGGCACGCAGCCACGCACACACAGAGACATCCAGAACAGCAACCCAGGCCTACAGCAACTGCCAAAAGCCCACGTCTGAGATCCATTTCCCCAGAGCATGCCTGGGTTTTTATATAATCCCCAAGTACATGATCTGCTCTTTCCACAGGACCTCTGCCTCACTCGGTGAATATATTCAGTATTTCTTTTTCATCTCCATCATTAACTATGAAGTCCCCCTCACATCCAGCTTGCTATTCAAATCCTGTACGGAATACAAAGCGACTTCTATGGCTGCCTGCAGAATGCTGGCGGAATGCTCTCCCCATTGTGTCTGAATGCCTCGCATGCCTCATGGGGTTGTGCAGAATATAGACTCGGGATGCCAGACGTAGCTGCCCATGTGCCTTCCCTCACACAGAGCCACATCAGCACTCTGGGGTCACGTTTTCAGGGCTCAATTTGAGAGCTGAACCCCATCTTTACAGGGTCTCTACGACCTGGGTGTGCTTGTTTGACTTCAGCAGCAGCCAGACCCAAAACCTGCTCAGAAACCATGACACAAATCACCTGCTGTTATCACTGTCCACGCAGAGATTCAGAGAGGCACCGACTAAAGAATTCCTGACACAACCTATTGCAGCGCACAGGGGCCGCCGTGCCAGAGCACGCCCGTTTGCACACGGAGAGCCAGGCTGTAACACGCTGCCCCTCCCCAAACATGATGCTTTTAGGGCTGCTTCATAAAGTAATGTGATCAGAATGATGCTACAGACAGCCAGAGCAGACGATCTCTTGGCAGAGACAGCAGACGCCATACACTCAAGGATAGCTCACATTCAGCTTCGCAGCCGTCTGCATCTGATTTAAGGAGAAAGACAATGGAATCGCTTTCCTAAAGAAATGGGCAATCTCTAAATTAACCGAAGAGGATTATGTTTTCATCTTGTTTGAAGGTCAGCACGACACATGGAGTTGTTACCCAGTTTCAATTGAACACTGGGCACAGAGAGCCCAAGATCTCACCTCCACGAGGAGCAGCTGAGGTCACTTGCTCTGTTCAGCCTGAAGGAGACTGAGGGGAGACCTCATCAGGGTCTGCAGCTTCCTCGCAAAGGGCAGTGCAGGAGCAGCTCTGATCCCTGCTCTCTGTGACCAGGGACAGGACCCAAAGGGATTGCTGGAGCTGTGCCAGGGGAGGTTGGATATTGTGAAAAGGTTTTTCCCCAGAGGGAAGACTGAACAGGCTCCCCAGGGAATGGTCAGAGCCCCAAGGCCGCCGGAGCTCCAGGAGCGTTTGGACAACGCTCTCAGGCACAGGGTGGGATTGTTGGGGTGTCCTGGGCAGGGCCAGGAGCTGGACTGGATGATCCTTGTGGGTCCCTTCCCACTCGGGACATTCTATGATTCTACTTGAACATATTTTTCCCTAGCCCAGATAATATGAGTGCTACTGGGTGATAAGGTTTTGAATCTATGACTCTCTTCATTGCTATTTTTATTTTCTTCTGGGTTTTATCTGCAGACATCTCCCCCCAGCCCTGTAGGTGTTCTTGAGAGTAAGAAAAAGCAAACAACAAAAGCAGTTGCTGAGCAGAGGGACTGCTTTAAATGCATTTATCAGCAAGGATGAAGGCTCTGTACGTACTTGGATCTTTCCTGAAGAGAGTGTTCATGACTGTGGCGTGCAGCTTCACCCTATCCCACTCTTTGAGCATCAGGCCGGAGGCCACAAACCGCTCCACCAGCTGATCAGCGACCATCTGCAGTCTGGGAAGGCAGGAAGAGAAAGAACAGGGCCAGGTAAAACGAGAAGCCTCTGCACCATCAGCTCTTGGCTTTTCAGCCAGGAGGGCAGCAAGTGTGAAATGAAGTCTCTGCACGCAGGCAGGAAAGGGAGCTAGTCCCTCACGGAAAGCGAGCAGAGACGTCGGGATTCAGCTCTAATGCACAAAGTTCTGACTGCTGCGCAGAGCTTCCTCTGTGATCGCTTCTGCTGCAAATATTCCACGAGGAAGGGCAGATTTAGCGCAGCAGAGAGCTCCTTCACGGTGACAGATGTTACTGGGAGCTGAAGGATGCATCTTTCTACTGCCAGAAAACACAATGTGACTCTCCTTGCAAATGCTGAAATCTGCACACCCGCAGGGCCTTAGGCACCTTGACTCCCAGAGGAGCTGCTAAGGGACTGCTGGAGCCTGGAGCCTCTCTGTCCCAGATAAGCAACCCAGTCACCAGGCTTGCCTTCTGGGAGAGCCCAGAACGTGGTGACAGGGGGCACAAACCCAGTCAGCACATCCTGGTGAACGCTCCAGCTCTGGAGCTACTGAGCAAGCAAAATCCAAGGACTTATTCCCATCTTTGTGGCTGGCCGTGACTGCCAGGATCTGAGGGCAGACCCATCCTAGGACAGGCAGCAGGAGCAGGGATCAGAGCAACGCGCTCACGTCTAAGGAGCTGAGGGAACTTCCAGGCTGCTGCTGTGCCCAAAAAATTTCTGCAGTGCCTGATTCTTACCAAAGGCAGCGAGGCTACGCCAGAATGAGACCTTCCCATCTTTGAAACCAAGGCCAGAGAGTATTAAGTATTTGCAGAAGAATCTGAGCTTCTCTCAGCACGTCCCGGGGATTAGAGAGCTTTCTGCTCCGTGAGGTCCCACCACGCCGGTGTCTCAGCCGTGGCAGAGCATGGCTGGTCCCCGGAGCCTGGGGCTGCCACGCTCCGGGTGCCAGCTCCGACCCCACCGCCGGCTTTGGACTGCCCCTCGTGGGCTGCCAGCCCCCATGTGACCATTTCAGGACTCTCAAACTATCAACTGTCATGGCTTTCTACTATTTTCTGGCTTTACTTCAGTGATTTTTAGAATTAGCAATGACAAAGATTAAATGAATATCATTACAGACAATACTAAAACAAATTAACAGAGAATAGCTCAAGTGAAAATGGTGCTTTATTACGTTATAAAGTTAATCAAGGAAATAAAACAAATTAGAATGAATTATAATGGAAATTATTTGCCATGTGGGAGGCATCAGAGCATGATCCCTCTTTCAGTCTGAGCCATTATATGTGCAGAAGGGCTTGCCAACCCCTAATTCTGTCTGCAGTTATGCAAGCTAAGTCAGGATAAATCAAATCTCCTGCTTTACAGCTTAAGCTGATCAAGATCATCCAAAGATCAGGAAGGAACTCCACCCCTCAGCCATGCCAGGAACTACACAGAGCTAACAGGACATCTTGCATGAGACAGGAAGGCACACACCTCTCTCCAACACAGGCTGCAGCAGTCTGATCCAGCACAGGAAGCCACGTGGCTGCTACTCTCCTCTAGCATCGGCCTTGCAGCTCAGAAACTGCTTTCCCATTTCCCTGAGCAAGGCACAGCAGGTTTCAGCAGGCAAGAGGTTCAGCAATGCTCTGTTTCACAGGCCAGAAAACAAAGCAGGGTTTTCTGGAGAGATCACCATTTGTCCCCTCTTTATAAAATCACTGCTACTCCACCAGTGTCTGCTGGAATCTCATAGGAAGGAAAAGCTGCTCTCCATCAACACAAACCCACCTTTTTTTCCCCCCTCTGCAAAGCTAAATGTTTTTCTGGATGCTTGCTAATAGCTAAGGAACTACACAAGGGGAGAAGTGCCAGATGAATGACATCAGGAGGAGGTGCTTCCCCCAGATGGTGGTGGGGCACTGACCAGGCTCCCCAGGGAATTATCATGGCCCCAAGGCTGCCAGAGCCCCAGGAGCATTTGGACAAGGACTCTCAGGGACAGAGTGGTGTTTTTGGGGTGGCCTGGGCAGGGCCAGGAGTTGGACTCGATGATCCTGATGGCTCCCTTCCAACTCAGCCTATTCCATGATTCTGTGAATTAATTTGCAGGCGAGGGCAGGACCAGCCTGGGCCAAGGATTAAAACTTCAAATTGCTTGGCCCTCTCTGAGCCTGCTGCTATGCAAAAGGCAAAGCAGGTGCTGTGGAAGAGAAAAGTCTGGAAGTCTCCAGGTGCCATGCAAAGCACGAGGTCTGGTGCTGGTCAAGACCTCAGCTCACAGATCTCTGTGAAGGACAGTGGAGACATCAGTCCTTTCCCAGGGCGGCTGGGGAGTGCTGTTTTCAGTTTCAAGGCAAGGTGGATTTGAAGCCCTCACTTCTCCCCCCTGCCCCAAGCAGCTCTGCCACCCCTGATGCAGTCAGCACCTTCTCCAGCGTCATGCCTAAGTGGGTTCTCCGCACAAGGGATGCAGCTGGCATCTGAAACGGGGCACGGTGCAAGTACCAACAATTCAAGCTGTCCCCAGAGGCAGGCAGACATCGTTGTCAATTTAGGCCCTGCTCACGCTCTGCAGGATTCCCCTCCCAGCTCCTCAGGCCGCAGACTTATTTTCAGATGCAACCAGACTGGCAAGCACGGCACCTCAGAGAGAGCCAGAGCTCGGTGACTCAGGAGAGGAGGCCCAGACCTCAGCTCCCAGAGCCGGTATTTCAGATGCTCTCTACAACAAAACCCACTGAAGGGCATTTGGGTCACCCAGCGTCTGTCTCCACCTCATCTTTCCGAGTGCTCCTGCCCTCCTTCTCCCTGTGCTCTGTCTGCTGGCTGATCCGTGCCTTGCCCTGGTTCTCCACCCGCCCCACTCGTTTTTATCTCGACTCTTTCAGGGTAGGACAGACTTCAAAGTGGAAGAGCCAAGAAAAGGAAAAGGCTTCGATTCTACTGCCTCCCAGCAGTTCTTACATTTTTCATTTTCCCACTCATTTCCTTATCCCACTTCCGATCTCTTACTTCAACACAGCCTCCAAAGTGTGGTTTTAAGCAGGGCCCCCCCCGCCGTCTCCTCAGCCCTCAGGGAAAGGATATGCCAGAACATATCCCTTCTTCCCTGAGCCGGTCCCTGCTCCCAGCCTCCCTCCTCCAGCTGCACCGCTCCGTGCTCCTCTGCTAGCTCCTGCTGTCCCCTAGCCATGGGAACAGACAACGAAAAGGCAGCGCTGTCAGGCAAAGAGAAGGCTGAGGCTCAGAGACAGGAGGTAAAGCTCTTTCGGCTACTCCCCTTCCCTATTTCTGGCAACCAGCAGCACGGAATACAACAGCTCTCACGTGAATCATAGAATCTACAATGGTTTGGGTTAGAAGAGGCGTTAAAGATCACCTGGTTCCAAACCCTGCCAAGGGCAGAGACACCTTCCACTAGACCAGGGTGCTCCAAGCCCCGTCCCTGTTTCCTGAGTCTTCCAGAAAGCACCAAGAGAAAAGATGGTGCTGCCGCTGGTGACGTACTTGTCAAAAACGGGACAGAGGAAGGTTGTCCAGACACTGCCACATCCTGGGCAGTGCTCTTTGCAGAGCTGAAGCTACCGGCCATGGCAGCGAACAGCACAAACGCTCGAGCTGACACCAACCAGGCTTCAAGAATTCACAGCAGCAGCTCCGAAGGACATCTCACACCCAGCGCCCGTTCCGGGCTGCTACAGACACGGGAACCGACTCTGTAATAAGGTCATGCTTTTCTGAGGACCTTCTGGGCTAACTGAGTTTTAAGAATAATTAAGTGCTGCAGAATACACCAGGCTGTCCAGATTAATCTGGATTGCAGGTTGGGAACTAGACAGTAGAGGCCAAATCATCCTGCCTTCTAAGTCATCTCAGGAATATCTCCTTGGCCATCTTATCCCCATGCGAGCCGTGACTCCATTATTCAACTTGACAGACTGCTGCAGGAACAAATGACATCTTTCAGCTGCACCACCAGTGACTGATTTAAAGAGCAAACACATCACTGCCTTAACCGGTTTAGGAAGCAAGGATGACTTCATCTTCGTGACTGCTGGCCCGAGGACTGCCAGCAGCACCCACCAGGCTCCAGAGGGTTTCCCTGGCACTCTGAGGAGGAACGAAAGACACGAGCACGGGGAACTCACCTGTCCGAGCCATCCTTCATGTGGACCTTGGCGTAAAGGACGTCTGTCATGGCAGGGTCATCGTTCATGTACTCCACTCCTGCCACCTCCACGGTCAGGGGCTGGCCTCCAGTAATTTGGCTAAAAACCCAAGAAATCCCTAATGTTAAAAAGCAAAACATCACACCAGCTCTTGAAATGCAACACGCAGTGCTCCTTGTGCACATACCAAACATTTGGGTTCACTATGGGAATGATACTAGATACGTTTTCGGCCGTAATTAGACACAAATTTGATGTTAAGTGGGACTGAAATGTTATACAGAGCCTATGGGGCAGTGAACTATTTTTCAGCTTGTTTGCACTGAAAAACCCAAATTCAAGAAGTGTCCCTAATTCCTAAAGCTCAACAGGCTATGGATGCTATTGCCTTATCACCCCAAGTGGTAAAATAATTTAAATTCACACATTCAGTGCTTCAGACACATATGAAGTCAACTTGTCACTGCTCACAGGCCACCTCAACACAGAGATCTCCATCCACATGCCGGAAAACCCCCCGGAAGTAAACGGTACAGGTTCTCATTCCAGAGAGGCTCCTGCCTCCCTGTGAAAAGAGCAACCATCAAGTCTCCAGCTCTCTGATTTTCGCTGGGAAAGGTACTCGACACAGAACACAGCTCCGAGTGCAACATCCACCAGTAAACAGAGCTGGTTTAAAATCAGCTCCAGCTCTTGGTGCAGGATATAAAATGCACTCCCACACCTGCAAACGCTCTGTGGAGCGTATCTGCTTCCCAACACGCCGCCTCCTTGCCTTTCCCAGCAGAGCATCCTGGGGAGGCTGGCGCAGCAGCCAGCGCTCCCTGTGAGCGAGCGATGCCTCGTTCAACACCCAGGGCTCATGGAAAGAACAGGGAGTGTCTGGGCAGGCAGATGCAACAATCACAAGTTAACAAGGTGAGTGTGACTTTGCTCTGACCTTGCTCACTTCCGTTCGGCTTTCGAGGTCCTCAGCAAAGATTCCCAAGTGAAATAAGCAGAGCATGATTTCCCTTCCCAGTATAGTTACTGGGAGGGAAACAGCACAAATGTGCTGTTATGGACATCACGCTAACAGCACTAAAGGTCACGTATTCTAAAAAGGGGCAAAAAGGTCACAGCTACCTTCACAGGGCACTGCCTGCACTTTAGAAAAGGAAATGAAAGCTAATGAAGGTTTATGTGGGTGGAAGGGAGCCTAAATTAATTTTCCAAGTATATTTACTTGGGTGTGGAAGGGGAAATAACCTAAAGGTTACCTCCAAGTGTTGATTCCCCCTTCACTAAAGGAAATAGGGAGCAATGATTTTCTCGGCCTCGGTTCAATCCACTTATGAGGAAGCTGGCACTTTCCAAATATTGCAGTCGGAGCCTCCCCCTGGAAACACACTTGCATTTCTGTTCAACAGCTGAACTGGAGCCATCCTTTTAAAGGCAGCAGTATGAATTCTGGCCATGCATTAATTCCCACAGATATTAGCTGGCACAGCGTGGCCAATTCTTCATGCACTGAGGCAGCAAATAAAATGAACACGAAGGATCCGTGCTCTGTGTGCAAAGGCTTTGCAGAAATAAATAAATAAACCGCTCCCTCAGGCCATCTTCAATTTCTAAGCCGAAGAGAGATAAGCTAATTACGGTGTCACTGGACCACATTTGCAGCTAAAGCCCCAACATCTGCAGCTCGGTGTTAACAGGCAGCGACGCGGCCGCGCTCCCGGAGCGGCACGCACCGTTCCGGGCTGATGGCTCGCAGGGCTCCCGATGGCTTCCCTGCACACGGCTCCCCTCGCCCAGGAACGCGTGTCAAGGACACCTCAGCATCTGCTCCGAGGCGGGAGGGAAGCGCCAGAGCCAGAGCCCGCTGCAGGCAGCGCACAAAGGTAAGGCAGCTCGGCCCTCCCTCTGCAGCAGGCAGGGGACAGCGGCAAAAACTGCTCACGCACAGAGAACGGGGACGCACGTGAGGAAGGGAAGTGAGCAGAGCAGGTTTTCAGGGAATGCTGAGGGCTTGAGCTGAGCGATAGACGCTGTGAGGCTCTCTGTGGCTGCTCAGCGATTTCTACTATGCCATTTGAAACATTTCAGCCCTTTTCTAAACTTCTACAGTTGAGAGGGACTACTGAGCTGCTCTTCTCTTCGCTGTCCCTTGTCAAGACAGAGTGCTGCTTTCCCCTCTCTCAAGGCCTTGGTGATGACATCCCTTTCCCACCACTTACTCCACAAAGTCCTCTTTGCATCGCTGCAGGAGGTCACACGCTTTCTGGATCTCTTGTTCGTTCAGGAGCACCAGCGTCCCAAGAGTCAGGTGAAGCTTTGCAGGGTTCTGGAACAGGCTGCTGCTGACCCCGTGATCCTACAAATCAATTCATCACACACAGGTGTCTTACCTCATCCACACACACCCTGCTCCATCACAGGGAGGACAAACACTACAGAAAACAGGTACCGAGTCACCGGCATCAATCCTGTTACCTCTGGCCGGGTTGGCAATGCCGCAAAGTTGAAAATTTCCCAGGCTTTGCGAGGAAGGGAGCTCAGCCTGGCAGGCGAGGGGCAGCCCCACCACAGCTCCCTGCCTGCTTTTCCTGCTGCTGAACAGCAGCCTGGATGCTCACTGCAGCAGGCTGTAACTCGGGACCCAGGACCTGCAACGCTCACTCGTACAGGGTTTTTTTTTTGGGAGGAGACTTCCACAGCTGTCAGCGCAGCAGCTGCTACCAGCAATGAACTCAACACAAGCCAGCTCAGATTTAAAACTTAAGTCCATCTCTTGTGCAATAAAGCTGAGACCAGCTGTAGTGACAAGCCCTAAACGGTCTCTAAATCCTGTCTAAACACAGGTTGCACCTCACAACACAAGCACAGCTAATACCAGCTCTGATAATTATTATTTTTTTTCTTCCCATATGCCCTGTAGTTTGCCGAGATGAATTAAGTTTAAATTCCCTTTATGAGAAGAGCTGCGTGTTGTTGCTGGGGAGGAACTGTTCCCAGGTGGAGCACTGGTTGCATTCAGCTTTAAGAAGCATGCTCTTTTGTTCTAGGATACTTATAAAAATACCTCAAGGATGGTTAACACACCCATATTAAAACAATTATTTCCACTTAGCGGCCACTTCCCATCAGCGCATTAAATAACCTCCAATTTTAACTCCAGAAGAAGCCAACCTGCCAGGCCATGGAAGCCCTTCTCCATCTGAAAAGAGTGCACCAGCTGAGAACAATAGCTTTGAAGTTTCTACTGTGCTCCAGAGTTTGAAATAAAACCTTTCAGATGTTTAAATGCTGCAGTATCTCAGCCCGTCAAGAGTTTAATGCTCCACATATCACTCAGCATTTCTCATGCCTAATGACCCCATCCAGACCCTTCTTTACAGCACAGCTAATGGGCTAAACTAGGGACAAGGCAGGCTGCAAAACAGAGGCCAGG
This sequence comes from Mohoua ochrocephala, assembly GCA_013398855.1. Lineage (NCBI taxonomy): Eukaryota > Metazoa > Chordata > Aves > Passeriformes > Acanthizidae > Mohoua > Mohoua ochrocephala. Next base: position 30,799 of record VZTA01020663.1, read on the forward strand.
GGCTTGCTCCAGCAGCCACGGCCTGGCAAAAACCAGGGATGGCCCCATCTCACTTCTCCCTACCTTCTCCTGCCTGCAGTAAAAGCTTTGTGGTTTCCTTCAATTCATCCTGCTGTTCACATGCATGACAGGACACGATTTCTCTCCGTCAGCCTTTTTTTCTCCAGTGATATCCACAGCCAGAGAACACTTGGCCCATCACAAAACAACAGCTTGGGTAACAGAAACCAGGAGATTTGATTTAACCTCGCCAGGACAACCGGCCGAGGTCACTCCCACAGAGTGCACAGATGAGGTGCAGTAACAAAGCCGTTTGCAGGTCAGAAAGCCAAAGCCCTGCCCTCATTTTCTGCCCCGGCACGACTTGTGCTGTAAACACCACCCTGCCCCAAAAGCAGCATTTTCCCCTGAGGTTTTCAACACCTGAGTGTGGGCTGAGAGCTGACAAACGATGGCACGTCACCTCCACGGGCCACGCTACTGCTGCTGGGGAGCTCGGTGGGGAAGAGCAGCGCACAGCGAGCAGGCCAAGACCTAGATAATCCTCCCGGTTTACTCCCTAGTATTTCGGGCAGCTCCTAAAAACCCTGCTTACACTCCCTACTCTTTCACAGGCCGGCAGATCCCACTTCTCCCACACACAGAATAGATGCTGCGTCAGAGGTAGCTCTCCCTGGAACGGCCAACATTCCCGCGGGTGCCTCAGCAGCCCTTCCTGGCTGGATGCTGCTCACCAGCCAGAACCCAATTATTCTAATCCCAGATTATGATGTGCGATGGGCAATCTCTGAGCCGCCTCACAGGAACCTGCCCTATTGTCTCTCTAAAATGTACTGTTCAAACCTGGGCTTTCCAAGGATGTGCTGAGAGGCAGGAAGAATAATCCCTTTGTGCACCATCCATATGTGATGACTGTCCTTTTTAGCATATGCCTCTCCCTGACACTGTCCCTGTCACACTCAAAAAAACCCAACTCGTTTCCACTCAGCCATTTTTACTCCCTCCTGCTACCAAAGACTTTTACCTCTGCTCTCCTTCTTCAGAAGGATCACAGAAAGGGTTTTATCTGGGGTCTTCGACTCTTTGCAAAGCCCAAGCACGTTGCTCCTCCAAATCTAAGACCCTGTAGTAGGGAAACCATAAACCTCAACACACTTCAGCCTTTCTACGTGACAAGGCAAGGGATCAAACTCCTTAGCTCTTCTGCCCTGGCTGTGTCCCCTCTACTGTTTTAAGAGCTCCCAATGTTTGCAGACAGCTTTATGTTTTTCGGGTTTTTTTTCCTTAAGAGCAGGATACTGCATGCCAGCTATATGCCCTCAGCCACCCTGATCCACAAACAAAGGAGCAAGCCAGGAGAACAGCATTTGCACAGGATTGACTGAAGAGCTACAGGCTCGAAAAACCCTCCCCCTTTCTGTCCCTTCCACTCTGAGATACAATACCTCATTAGCAATGTTTGATATTTACAGGTTGCCATCTATTACAGCAATCATGTTTCTTTTCCCTGCTACATCTGCAGCCTGCTCAGCCTGCAAACGCTGCGTTTGCACAGCTCTCAAAGACCCAACTGTGATTTTTCACAGCAACGTTGCTGCAAAGTCTCTTCCCTTTCCCACCTGCCTGCTCAGACAGACGTCTCAGTTCTCCTCACTCTGACACCGACATGACTGTGAGAGGAGACTTCCAAGGTCATCCAGTCCTCCAGACCTCCCACTGCACCACATCAGCGATGGGCCTGTCCAGGTGAGCCACCTCCCCGTATTTATATTAAATGAACCTACAAGAGCCTCCCCTCAGCCCTGCTGAATTTGCCTGGCAGCCCTGACTGTACAGCATGAGCAACACCTGAAGTGTTCTGTATCTCAGCACAAGGTTTATCTTCTAAAAGCTTTTAAAGACACACACACAAAAAAAACTTAGAAAGCATATACCCACCAACATAATGCTATAAAATATAAATGAATGGTTGTCATGGTAACTGCTTCAGAGAGAAATAGAGTCCCTCACAACTGCTCAATGGCCAGAAGAGATCCTCACACACACACACACACCTCGTCCTTTCCCTTCCTTACCATTATTACCCCTCATTCAAAGGCTGGAGTTTACCCAGGTCTGCGATGTTTTGTACCGGGAAGAGAAACGCTCCGCTTCTGTCACCGAAACCTATTCAGATTTCCTCAAGTATTCCGAGAAATCCCATTGCTTTGGACAAATCTATAAGCTCTCTTATTGCTCTGCGAGGCACAGTTTTGAATTACTGTTTTTCATTACTGATGTGCTTTCTAGCAGACCCTGCTGTGAGATAAAGTGGTATTAGAGTGGCATTACCGGCTGGAGGAGTGATTGAGAGACGCACGGGGCTGCAATGTACTCCTCCAACTAACAGGAAGCAATAAATATATCTAGAAACCCTTTTGCTAATACCAGGAGAAGGAAGGGCAGAAAAATAAAGCACTATATATTCCTAGGCTACACATATGCAACCCCCTGAATACCTGTTACCGACCGAATTCTACATTTCAAGCTGGAAATTGAAACTCTAGAGCTGATGTAAGCGGTGCCAGCAACGTTTCAGGCCTTTACGGGACTCGGAGCTGTCCAGACAGAACAAAAACTGCAGGACAGACAGACGGTCAGGCAGGAGGAGGAAAGATGAACGTGGCCAGTACCTGGTCTCAGCACTTCTCTGACCAAGGCTGGATTGCTGCAGTTTTCTGAGACAAGGAGCACGTGAAGGTTTGCAGATGTTCCCAGGCAGCTCCTTCCAAATGTGGCTGACACCACTCGGGGAAAGCACAAAGTCTGTGAACACGTTTTTAAGAGGATGGCAGACACCCCCCTCCCCTTCTCCCCAGAGATGCAAGCTGACATTTAAGAGCGAGCAAGAGAGAAACAATGTGACAGACAAGATCAGGAGGGGTTTGGAGAGCAAGTAGGATCACCAGTGAGAGGCTGGGCCAATGGAGGGCTGCAGAGATGCAACCCACCCAGGAGGCAGGAAAAATGAGTGCTCTGCAGGGAGAAGGGCTGGTCCTGTGTGAGTTTGCTGTGCTGCAGGATTGAAAACACTGGAGAAGAGCACAAACAACAGCATTGCCTGCAAAGATGGATAAAAACCACATCTTAGAAATGTGACACCGAAAGGACTTAGACAGGTCCTTGTAAGACTCATCCAACACCAGGGCAGCCTGGAAGCCGGAACCCAGCAAGAGGCACGAGACAGACTGAGGCTACTGCAGCAGACAGAGTCACTGGGAGGGAAAAGAGAGATCCATGGACCCTGCTGGCAGACAGCTAGAGGAGGAGGAGGAGGACGAGGAGGAGGACAAGGAGGATCAAATACACAGAGTCCAGAATGCCAAGTCTTCAGGCAGAGCAGGGCTAGATCTCCAGGAAGACCAGGGGAAAGGACGGTAGCAGCCATAAGCCCAGGTAGAAGGGCATAAAGGGCAAGAGGAACACCACAGGGAAAGCAGCAGCAGCCTCAATCCAGAGCCAATGGCACGAGCAGCCTCTAGAGAGCCCCGTGCAGGTCACCCGGCCCCCAGAGAGCCGCTTCTCTCGCTGTACCTTTGGTGTGTCCCACACAAGGACTGGAACTAGAAACCAACAGAGGGAGCCAGGCCATCACCGACGCCAGCCTGAGGTCCAGGTCTGGCGCTCTCTGTCCAGCCAACACCTTCCTTCCCAGGCTAATGCTTCCATCCCCCTGCCTGCAGGGCATTCCTTTAATCAAGCTGAGCTTTAATAAAGGTAGTGCTGCTGGCTAGAGGGGAGAGATCATCCTTCCTAGCCCCAAGGAAAGGTTCTCCTGGCATTGCACTGGCTAATCCCTGGATCTGTTGGCCAATTTCAGTCGTATTTAACGTCAGGTGATAGAAAGCTCCTAAGATGTCGTGGAATTAAGCAGCTGGGAGAACAGGGGCTTAAATCCTGACTGCCAGGAAAGACAAGACTGCAAAGTCAGCTCAGATCTGCTCTTGGAGATGAAACAATTGACAGGCAAGTGACCATGAGAGCTTGAGCAAGAACTCATTATCTCCCCAGGTATCAGATAATTCACGCCCATGACACGAAGACATAGGAAACTAAACTTCTTAAGCTGTGCTATCTACAAGATTGTATTTTCCCCCTAGCAAGGCGCCAGCAGAAGCGATGGACATGAAAGTGAAGAGCATTAGCCCACAGAGCCCCGCAGTGTGTCTGCAATGCAACCTGCAGCAGCCACAGAGACCTCTCTCCTGCCTGGAGATGTCCTCCAGCAGGCTCAGAGGACACGGCAATTGAAGAGCACCATTCCCTCTCCTCAGCCCAGCCCCGTGCGCTGACACGCCACTGCTGTCAGACCAGAAGCACGCGAAAATAAACCAGGGAATGCAGAGCTTTCCCTTCATTTTCTTCCTCATTTCCTTATGCCTAACTATTTCCTGCTCCTCCCAACACAAGATCTGAAGGCAAGTAGGAGTGCTGTCAGCACCAAGCCTCCTGGGGAAGAAGGGAAGTGATGAGATTTGCAGGATGGCATGTGCTACCAAGTCATTTCTCGCTCAGCTCTGGCAGTGACACCCATCTTCCTTCGCCGTCAGGAGCCGAAAGAAAAGTGAAACAGAAGCAGCAGCAAATTTGTGAATTCCTACCTGGTTTCATGGTTATGTAAAAATCATGTAACATGTAGACAGGTCCACAATATTTAGTGACTTTCCTATTAAAAACAAAAGCCCCAACCCTCTTTTGAAACTTAGATATCGTCTCATCTAGAAAAATCTCTACTAACAATTTACTAAGTCAGCCATTCCGCTTTTCAGAAAATTTCACAGCAGCACTCAACAAATTCACAGCAGATCCACCAACCTAAGTGAAAGGCCTGTTAAAAATGCATTCCTAGGAAACAGAAGAGAATAAGGCCTTCAAGGAAAATGCCAAAGAGCTCTCTCAATAAATGAAACAGCACTCTGCATTCTAATCCCCATGTGGATCCCTACCTTTGAGCACTTCTCCAGCACCTCCTCCTTGAACTGCAGGAACTTCTCCTGGATGGCAGGCTGGTTGAGAGCGAAGGACAGGAAGTGTGTGAAGGGCTGCTTCTTACGGAAGCTGTCCAGGAGCACATCGATCCGCGTCCGGGCAGAGACGACCCCGCTCCGGTGCTGCCCGGTGATCACTGCAGGGAAACACAGCAACACCCCTCTGCTTTCCTGAAGCGCTCTGCTTTCAGTCAGTCTTGGGGTGACTTTGTGATGTGTATCCCCTATCGCCTGCTCTATGCCCAGACATGATTCCTGGGCCTTTCTGTATCTTTTAAACTGGGTGCAAGGGAAAGGAAAAAAAAGCCAGACGAACTTTGCAAAATCAGTTTTGCTCCAAGGACATTCACTCCCCTGCGTTTCTGCTGTGGCGGAGCAGAGGAAAGCACCTTCCCTGCTTTTCCCAGTTCTTGGCTCTTTTTTCTCGGAGAGAGAGAGACGGAGAGTTAAACTCCTTTGTTTCCCTGGGACTTCGGATTTTTCCTTCTTCTCTTCTGGGCTGTTCAGAGCACCAGAACATCAGAACCTCACTGGGAGCCCTCACACCTCGGCCCGGAGGGGCCCGAGCCGACCCAGCTCCGAAGAGGGGAGAGAGGGAGAGAGACCACAGCCACGGAAAGGACTCTAAAATCTCCCCAGGTTTTCTCTCCACAGCGAAAGGTTTTATTATTTAGCATTATTTTTTTTCTGTGTGTTTGTTAAATAAATAGGTTTTTTTCTCCTTTCACTTTCCTTCGAGGAATTTTTCCCCAAGCCTGGTGAGGGAGGGGTGGCTGTAACCTGCCTTCTGTGGAGGGGACGTTCCTCCCAGAGCCTTCCTCTGAAAATTTGTCTCAAACCAGGACACAGTCCCAGGCTCTTGAGGAAGCAGCAGAAATCAAAGCCCCCAACCATGCACTGAAGAACCTGCGAGACTCCCTGCTTGACTTAAAATGCCTGACACGGCCGTGCTTTCCTCGGCAAAGACAGGATGATGCCATCAAAAGCATCCCTCTGCTGTCCAGAAAGTCAGCTCTGAGGGCCTAAAAAGCAGTAACTGAGAGCCCATCAATTCAGGGGCCCTTCAGATTTCTAGAGCATTATTTCAAGTTTTCAAATAGGCAGTCAGAGTGAAAAAGCCGAGGAAATCTATCAAGGATCAAGATGGTCCGTGTCATTTGTGCACGCACTTCAAGGCGCCAAAAGGAGAACACTTGAGCTTGACAGGACAGAACAGCAAGGAGCAAAATTTCCTTGGCTTCCTATTATTACACGTTTTGAACATCTCTCAACCTTCCTAACAGTCCTTCACAGTTCTCGGGAAGAAGTCAAGACCCACTCCTCGAGAAGCACCACCACGTTCCTGTGCAGCATCACAGTGGGATCCTCCCGGCACTTCCTCCCCGTAGCTCTGTCACAAACACCACTGCACACCGTGCCAGTGAGCTCCGGAGCGTGCCCTAAGGAACCCTCCCAACACCCAACTCCGGCAGAACCCACAGGGGTCGGCCCTGCTGAGCAGAGTCTCCTTCCTTTTTCAGTCCCTGGAAGTGACGAGAGGGAACATATGGTACAAGAAGCCCTGCTCTCACTGTTGGGATCCCGTGACAGCACCAGAAAGTCAGGAATGCAATCTAAACCCTTCTCATGTTAAAGCACATGCTGATGTTTATCTCACACACAGATAAACAAGGTACTTCTCTGAATGCTTATTGCAGTTTCTTATTGATGGAATACTATTTGAAAAGCAAAACTAAAAAAAAATACAACACGTTCAGGACCCAAGTTCTCAAGCCAGTCATTTAAGGCCCAGAAGAGACTTTTTTAAAAAAAAAATCAACCTGACACTGTTTTATAAAGACTTATAGACAATAGAAATAAACTCAGAAGAAAAGTGAAGTGACTTTCCCAGGGCCAAAAAGTGAGTCAGTGCTGTGTCAGAAGGAGGACTTAAATAAAGGGAAAACACCTCCTGTACCCTCTCCCTGCTTAAACTGTGCTTGTGCAAGAGCAGATAAAAGCACATCCATTTTATGTGTATTCTACTCACCAATTTCTCCTTCCACTCCAGGCTTGGGAATGCTGATGGAGGTTCGAGTCTCTGTTTCTAGCCTCTTCTTGGTTTCCCCTTTCTTCCCGATGATGTACCTGGAGGCATAAAGTGCAGGAGTTTCCCTCACACGGTGACACTGAGCCACGCTCCATCCCGTGTGTCCGGACCCGGACCCTCTGTGCCGGAGGGATGCGCACACAGCTCCACGTGCAGGACCACATCCAGGCACAGAGGTGATTCCCAGGACTCCACGCGTGCCCGGCCTGGGACAACGTTCAGCTGTGGCTCACAGCTGGTTTAAGCTCACGTAAGTCAGCTGGTCCACGGCAGCTCTGCCCAGCACCTCCTGCCACAGCCTCTTCATCAGCTAGTTCTCTCTTTTCCCATTATCCCAGCTGAGGAAGAAATAAGGGCTCTTTTTCTGCTCTTTGCTTTGCCAAGGTAGTCATTTGCCAGCATCCAAATACACAACGGACCTCTTTACCTTCTCTGTATTTCAGCAAAACTATTCAACTAATAAAACTGTCAAAAATAACGAGATAGAGCTTTGAACACTACAGGTTTCCCAGTAAACAAGAGACTGGAGTCAATAGCCAATTCCAGTCGTGTGTGCTTTCTCTGAAAGCTTTCACAGACTCCCCCTGCCAGGCTGCTCACTCCAGTTCTTCCTCCCCTGCCTTCTCCCACCCTCCCCGATGCTTTTATGTTCAAGGGAAGAGATGCTCAAAGCCTCTCCTGCCAGCCAGCAAGCACCACCTGCTGTCCCTGCCACGGGGAAGGTGAGGAGTCAAGCGAGGCCCAACTGCACTAGAAAGGCACTGCCAACGTCCCCTTCCCGAACGCTCAAGCCCAGAGCACGGGACACATTCCAGAGATCCGGCGCTCACCCCAACCTCGAAAAATAAATATTCTGTGCTCAACTTCTTCCCCAGCTGGCGGCAAATCAAACAAACCAAGGCACACAGGCTCACTTGTATAAGGGGCTGGGAACCTCCACCCGGCACTGGAAGCCTCGCTCAGTCTCCTCCACCACAAAGGCGTCGCAGGGCTCGTCCGCGCAGTCACCGGGGCCTACCAGGAAAACCACATCAGACCCTGCACAACCTCTGCAAAGTGCTTTATGTGGGACAACAGTCTCCTCCCAGCCTTCTCCCAAGGTTACAGGACGGAAGGAATGGGCTCCTCTCCGCTGTGGATAACTGCTTTTTATTTATCATCTTGCTACCAGCACCAGAACGCATAATGACTGCTTCCAAACCCGGCCGGCTGGGAGGCGCAGGAAACAGGTAGTTACAGCCCAGGCTTTTTCTCAGCTGGAGTTTGTGCAATTCCCACACAGTGGGAATGGTCTCTTCTGGCAGCCAATTCAGAAATTTAAGGTCGCAGAAGAACACGGATAAAAGGTGAGGACGGTTTTGGTGCGAGGGTTCAGGCCGGTGATTTAGAAACAGCCTCAGAGGGATAGACGCAGCTCGCATCCGCAGGCCATCCAGCTGTGCACGGATCAAACAGAACACCCAGAAAGAAGCCACGCTTCCTTTCCCCTTTCCGACTTCCAAAAGCATGAATTTGGATGGAAAGCACCTTGGTAAAGCTTAGTGCAATCCACTGAAAGGCAAGGTGGGAGGAGAAACAGGACACAACCGCCACATTCCCATTTGAAAAGTAGCACTGGGGCTTTTCTGTGCCCACAACAACTCACGCACAACTACAATGAACACACAGGTGGAAAGGCAAAGTAAAAGACCCCAGGACAGGAGGAATTTTGTCCCCAAAATAGGTAACGCCTTCCAAAAGCTGCACTGTAGGAGTTGGGTCGTTAAAGGCACAAAAATTGCAAGGACAGAGGATCTTTAGCAAGTGGCTTCCAGATCTGCCATATCTGCAAATAATCATGCTAAGGAAAGGAGAGAAACCTGGGAAAGGCAGATCTACAGATTCCCTTTTCCCAGAGACCTTCCACAGCCAGCAAGCAAACTTGAACAGTCAGCAGCACAGCCAGCCAGCCCACTTGGGATAACTGGGATTGCTTCCACTTCGGGCAGCGGGATCACCAGGGACCAAGGCAAAGCCTTTTCCTCCCTCTTGAACGCCTCAGTCCACCCCCACGGGCTGGTCCCTGTGCTCAGGAAGACACCGCAGATGACACCGAGAGCTCCCCAGGTCCCCAGCGATGACGCTTACACCTCCTGAGCATCACTGCTTACCTGCACAGAAGTCCTCCTCCTCCTCCTCGCGTGGGAAGGCCTGCTCTTGGATGAGATTCTTCCGGTACACTCGCCCCCCGATCCTGATCAGGGGGGGCCGCAGCACGTCCATCCCGCTCCTCCTCCTACTGCAACAGCAGAGACAGCTCTGCTAACTCGGGCCAAGGAAGAGCAAATTTCGGTGTTTCCGTGCAGATTGGGTCGGGAGGGACCTTAAAGCTCAGCTCGTTCCAACTCCCTGCCACGGGCAGGGACGCCTTCCACTGTCCCAGGGCGCTCTGATGGGGCAGCCACGGCTTCTCCGGGCACCCTGTGCCAGGGCCTCGCCATCCCCACGGGGGAACAATTCCTTTCTAACATCCACCCTAAACCTCCCCTCCCTGAGCCAAGAGCTCCTCCACATAGAGCCTTCACAAAGGCAACACCTCCTCAAACCTTATGTGTCCCACTCAAAGAGGAATTTTGTGAGAAGTCACAAGGACGTAAGGCACAATCGAGTGAGAACAGGGAATGTAAGCAGTGCTCCAAACTCCAAAACTCACGGGTTTCAGCTAAAACTCACTGCAGCCTCAGTCAAAGTGACATTTCATCGCTTCTTTGGGGCTTTAACTGGCACAGAGTTAAAAATGTTTAGAGTGGAGAACATTTAATGGTGCCAAAGCAAAGAGCTGGCAGTGCTCTGTCAGAGACTTTACATCTTCAGCACTTTAATTTCTATGTTCTCTGGCATGGCTAATTTAATATTGATTGTCTCAATTTTAAAACAGAACCTGTTACTCAGAAAACATAATTTTCACCAAAAAATTCACCTTTGTCAGAAGGTTTGTCTGTCCACTGCAACAGAACAGGAAAAAAATTAAGAGCTTGCTTTGAAGCAACTAACATCTTACACTAGATTTAATACAGGGAGTGACATCAGGCCCAGAAGGTTAATACTTCTCCCCTCAGTTCAAGCCCCACCTTCTGAAAGGACTCCCAACCACCTGAACTTACACTAAAAATAAAGAACACTTACACTGAAATAAAAGCAGTAATTCCTGTAGCTCAAGGGAAGAAGTGCAGAGGTAAACTGTGCACAAAGACCGAATAAGCCATGAAAAATCAGTCGCTGGGGCTTTTGTTTCCACGCAGGCTTTTTGGGGGAGGGGGTTATGTTTCTAACACATTGGTGCCACAATTCCTTGACACGGGACTTCAGAAAAGTGAGCAGCAACAGCGGGAGGTACAACGCAGCTGGGGCTGCAGCCTTACGGCAGGATCCGGCTCCTGAGGGGAGGATCCAGAGGGGACGCGGGCGGGCAGCCCCGCGGGAACCAACTCCGGGCCACACAGGGAGGGCGGCAGGGGCACCGGCACGGCCCGCACCGCGCAAATTCCCGGGGCGCCGAGGGTAGTGAAGCAACCGAACCCTTCAGCTTTACATTCAGACCCCTGCGGGAAGGCGGCGAGAGCACAGAAACATCCCCATCCCCTCAGCCGCC
>VZTA01020663.1:41868-52726 GCA_013398855.1 Mohoua ochrocephala
GGAGTGGGCGTGGTCAGCGTGTGGGCGTGACCAGAAGCCCTGGGAGGGGTGTGGTCTGTGCAGGGGGCGTGGTCTCGCTGGGGCGGGAGCGCGGGCAGCGGGGCTCCACCCCCCGCCAAGATGGCGGCTCCTGAGGTGCCTGAGGCGTTGGCTGGAGGTTCCTGTAACAGGCCCAGGCATCGCCCTGACCTGCCGCCTCCTCTCCTCTGTGTTTGTTTAAAATAAACCCCCTGCAGCCACACTTAGGAATCTGTCGGGTCTGCGAGCCCCGGCTGGCGTCGTTTCAGCGCAAACCATCCTCGCACCTCCCTTGCGAGCAGGGAGCCGAGCCCTGGGGGTTTGCTGAGGGAGGTGTTGCAGGGGGTAGCATAGCAAAAATAAAAGTTTGTTTTATGCAGGCATTTCTCTTCGCGGCCCGTAAGTCCCCCGCCGCCTGTGAGCTGCTGTGTCCTGTGTTGCACACAGTAAATTCAACAACCTTGAGCACTCTTGGAGAAACTTACAAGGGATGGAGGAACAGGACAAAGGGAACGGCTTCCCACTGACAGAGGGCAGGGCTAGATGGGATATTGCGAAGAAATTATTCCCTGTGAGCCCCTGGCACAGGTTTTCCACAGAAGCTGTGGCTCTCTCATCCCTGGCAGTGCCCAAGGCCAGGTTGGACGGGGCTCGGATCGACCTGGGATAGTGGAAGGTGTCCCTGCCCGTGGCAGGAGATGGAATGAGATGAGCTTTAAGGTCTTAAAACCCCATTTTCCCCACAAAATCCTGGAGTGCTTTCCAAGGGCACTGTCTGTGTGCCCTAGAGAGCCTGCAGAGGTGCACTAAATACGATAACAGAAATGAATGAAATGGGCAGGATAATTTGGAAAGTGCTTATAAGCATTTGGAGGAGCAGCAAGTGCTGTCACTGATAAGTGCCAAGTGACACCTTTTTTACTATCAGAGAGGTACACGACGAGTTTCCAGTCCCAAGCCGTGACAGACATACAGCCAGTACCTCTTAAAAACAAGGCTGGGAAGGGAGCGTGCAACAGGCAGCCGGAATTGCGCTGCACGGGCGGATGGATCCTCAGGCGTTGCCAGTTTAAGTCAAATTCGGGGTTTTAAAGGCAAAAGCACGTCTGGAGTGATGCAGAAAGCAGCTGCTGCGAGTTAGGCACGGCGTGGCTCCGTGCAGGATGCGGCGCTGGAACTGGCAGTCCCGCGGCCTTCCAGGTTTTACGAGGCAGCAGGACTTCTGTGTTTGTGCTCCTGGAAACAAGGGGGGAAAAAGGAAAGAAACCCCTCCTTTTTTATGACCCTGGGGAGCGGAACAAGCGCCGAGGCAGCTAAAGGCCGGCGAATTCAGGCCAGCAACCTGTACCTCGTCGTTTTTGTGCACGCTCTGGGTGAATTCCCAGGGGAATTCCGAGGGGTCGGAGCGGGGGTTGCCTTCAGTTTCGGGGTGTGACAGCTCCGTGCCCATCCCCACCGTGGGCACAGGCAGCTCTCCCACACGCACGAGGCAGCCTGGACGCTCTGAGGCAGCGGAGGCGGCTCCATCCTGCCCCTCACCGCCTTCATCCATCCTCGGAGACGTGCGGCCGCTGGCTCTGCGCCCCGTGGAGCTCCGAGATGCCCTTCCTAACTCGGGATCTGCTCTTTGTCCTCCCAGGCTGGCCCGGGGTGCAATGGCAGCCTCCTCCTCGTCCTCCTCGGCCGGCGGAGTCAGCGGCAGCTCCGTGACAGGGTCGGGGTTCAGCGTTTCGGACCTGGCGCCGCCCCGGAAAGCCCTCTTCACTTATCCCAAAGGAGCCGGCGAGATGCTGGAAGGTGATTGCTCCTGCCCTTCCCCTTCCCTGCTCCTCCGCCAAGCTGCTGAACTTGGCACCCCACTGGCACAAGCTGGAGGTAGAAGGGAAGCAGCAGGGCTTGGTTGGTCCCAGCTTTCCCACCAGTTGTTCATGAGGAAGGGATTTTTCTGGCAGTCACCTGCTTTTTAGCTCCATGACAATCCTTCAGACCAGGAAGCATCTCCCCGAAAGGGAACATGACGGTGTTAATTGCTCATTGTTAGCTGATCCTTTGATGTCAGGCAGGGATTGCTGCGAAGATAGCTGAGACAGGAGTATTTTTCTTGGCAGAAGTAGTAATTTTCTTGGTTTGGGTTGGATTTGACTGGGTTAGTCCAGGAGGCAGCTTGTCTCCCTGCCAGCTTGCATCTGGGCGCCCGAGCCCTGCCACCGGCTTCGTCGGGATTGCGGAAGGAGAAGCCCAGCGAGCTCTGGGTGAGGGAGGAAGGGCAGGTCCTCCGGGCGACAGGGTTAAAGCAGGGTCTCTCTGTCTGCTCCCCTTGCACTTCCCTTGCCACCGTGGGATGGCAGGGACCGAGGCCGGAGTGACCCTGTGGCGGCGCAGGGCAGCTGGGGGCTGATGGCTGCGCCGTTGAAGGGCTGTTTTTATTGCACATTAGAGCTCATATGCCAGGCTATGGAAGTAATTATGACTAAAGGTTTGCTCACAGAACTTAACGAGCCCTCAAAACAAATTAAAATAATGAAGCACTTCGTGTTACCAAATAGACAGGCAGCTGTTCCTCCTGTGAGCCACTCGGCAGGACAGACAGGGAGTCGGAGAGGGGAATCCACCGTTCAGGTTGGAAAAGGCCTCCAAGACCATCAAGTCCGACCCGTGACCAATCCCCACCTTGTCAACAACACCGGAGCACTGAGCGCCACGTCCAGCTGTTCCTTGGACACCCCCAGGGACAGCGACTCCGCCACCTACCTGGACAGCCCCTTCCAATGTTTTTCCACGAAAAAAATCCCTCCTGATGTCTCCAGGATATATTTGGGGCAGCACTTGCGGGAGGAACCTCTGAGCTCGGTGAAACTCCAGCTCTTCCCTGGGGTTCGTCTTTGGATTAGGTTTTTCCAGAGCTCTGTCTTTGAAACCGCTCTCCACATTGTTCTGGCACAGAGCTTTGAATGGGCTGTGCTTTGGGCTGACCTGTTCCCCGGGAGGAGCACAGCAGCTCACCTGCTCTGGGTGGCAGCAGCAACCGAGCACTGTCCCTGCTGCAGGAAGCGCCAGGCTGGCTTTGTAATTCCTGACACAAAAGGTGATACACCCATTCTTTCATCAGGCAGGTACCGGTGGAGAAGCTGCAGTTTCCTCTTCAAAAATCCCCACTGACTGACTGATTTTTATTGCTACTTTAACGATCTCTAAATAAACCTACGGTTTCTAAATAAACCCGTAGGTATTTTAGGGTTTTTTAGAAGGAAGCAGTACAAACTATGCAGTGCTTGGCACACAATTAGCTATGTTTCCCAGACTGCTTTATTTCCGAGTCACCTGTGTGATCAGTTACTGACTTGGATGGCAAGATAGACATTATTTGAAATTCTTGATGTAGGGTTATGGTCTGAGCCCGTGGGAAATCCTAAAGCATTCTAAGGACACAAGCGTCGGAGCCCTGAGGGAATCAGATTGCCGTAACATTACCTGGCTTCTCCTTAGCTTAACTTCCATTTAAAATTGCTTGTCAGAGGGGGTGTAAGAGAATTCCAGCTGGGATTCCCAGCCAAAGCCCCGTGCAGGGTCACAGGGGCTGCGCTCAGCGCAGGGGAAAGTGTCGGAACGAGGCGAGGGGGAACCCACATCTCAAACATAAAAATAGGAGGTCAGGGACACTGAAGGCTGCTCAGCCTTAAACTCTGGGGTTCAGCCATCTCCTTTTTCTGTTTACAGATGGCTCTGAGAGGTTCCTCTGCGAGTCTGTGTTCAGCTTTCAGGTTGCGTCGACATTAAAGCAAGTGAAGCACGGTAAGCACCGAGCGTCGCTCGGGGAGGGCGGCGGGGGCAAAGCCTGACCTGCTCTCGGGTGCCAACCACAAGAAAGCAGAGCGAACGCTAAGTCAGGCCACCACTGAGTCCTTTTGCAAGCCCTATGCAAAGCGCCGGGAGCCCGCAGAGGCTGGGTGGGAACGGGCTGTGCCTTCCGAAGCTTGTTTTTCCATGGCTGTGTGGCAGCGCGAGGTGAGGGAGGAGGAGGAGGAGGTTCTGGGCAGGAAACGCCCACGCTCTGATCTCGGCCCAGCGCTGACTGTCTCTCTGGCCTGGGGCAAAGAGACGCTCCATTCCACCTTTGTTTCTCTTGTGGCACTGGCAGGGTCAAGCGAGGCTTCCAGAGGCGCTCAGGAGGCGGCCACGCGTGGCGTGGCACGGCGTGGCGTGGCGTGGCGTGACTCCACTCCCTGCCTCCCCAGGGAACGGCCTGTTTGAACCTCTGCTTCCCTGCCGGGCCCTTTGCCCTCGCCCAGGTGCCTGTGACCCGGCGATGGGCTTGGCCGCATCGCAGCTTCGGTTCTCACAGAGCCCGGCAGCAGATCCTGTCTGCTGCTTGAGGGTCACATCCTTTCTGGTCCCCGCCTCTCGTCAGCCAGAATGGTACTTCCACCTGTTGTCTCAGAGTGGAGAGGTTTCCTGTCCTCCTCCGGCTGTGGGGGCGTGCACCAGCTCGCAAGGCCGTGATCCTGTGTTTCTGCACCAGAAAGCAAAGCTGAACTTCAGAGCCATTGTTCCCACAGCTCAGCTACCGGGGGCTGCTACGCGGCCTGGCACCCTGATAGACACCAGCCTTTGGAGCTGTGGAGCACCTCCCTGTTTTCTCCCCGTCAGAAAGGTGAAGGGCTTAAAAAAAAAAAAAAAGATTGAGGTCATCATTTTTTGGCTTGTTTGTTTGACAGTTCCCAAAAGGGTGCAGGAGGTGGAGTGAGAACAGTCCCTCTTTAAAAGCACCCACTGCTGCAGTCAGCATAAATCACACAGAGTTTATGTTACGCCTCTCGCTCTCTCCAAGAGGCTGCAGTGAGCTTACAGCACTGTTAGGCTTCCAGCAGAGCTGGGAGAAGGGATATTCCCATCTCTGCACCGCTGCAGCTCGTTTAACTGAAAATGGGCCCCGTGTGCCCAGCACACCGCTGGTTATCAGTAAACCTGAGAGGAAGATGTTGTCTGGGGGATCTCCAGGACCTTCCTCTCATTAGCAGGCTCTGGTTGCAGAGCCTTTCTGCCACCCTCATCCCGGTCCTCCTCCAGGGACCTTCGTTAACAGCACAGTTCCTCCTGCTGCACCCAGCTCTACTGTGGGCTGACCAACCCTCACTGAACTTCTCTGTTCTTCTGCACTATAAATATTTATGCTTTATGAAATGAGTTTCATCCTGTTTTCACCCCCGTACACTAATGGGCCTGATGTTTCCCTGTTAGGACTTGAATGTACATGGCACGGGCAGGGATGGGTAAACACACACTGGGGCAGAAAAGCCTGTCCCTGCTTTCTCCTCGCTGTTTGCACGGAGTGGGTTTGGATTCAAATGGGCTCCGTGGGTTTTATTCTGCCCCGCTCCCCACTGACAGCTGGGAATTTGCATCTAATTGAAAGGTTTAATTGCGCTGCCATTGCAAACCACAGTTACCTTTGAACTCCTCGCAGATCAACAAGTCGCAAGGATGGAAAAACTTGCCGGTCTGGTGGAAGAGCTGGAGGCAGATGAGTGGAGGTACAAGCCAATAGAGCAGCTCCTGGGATTCACTCCCTCCTCGGGCTGAGCGTGTCTGGATCGCTGCTGTCAGGGAGCAGAAGAAAAACATCCCCTGGCCTGGCTTCAGAACACCCCCCATTTATCAGATGCTGACAGCTGCATCGGCAGGATGGGGCTTTGGGTTTTTTTTGAGAGTGGGGATCCCCCGTAAAGCTGCCAATAAACGGAAATGACGGGATTCTGTAGGTCCTCGCAGGCTGGCAGGGCTGGGTTTCTGTAACTTAGAAGGCAGGATCAGCTGTACAGCCCCGGAGAATCTCCGTATTGTTTACAGAGGAGGGCACACGGACAGCGTTGCTGCAGGGAGGGCGACCTCGTAACTCGGGCCGGGCTCCTGCTGGAGCGTGGCCGGAGCGCTGGGCGAGCGGGGAAACCCTCTGGAGCAAATGCCAGAAACGCTCCTCAGCCCCAGCCGTCCTTCTGGGGGATGGACACGAGCTGTCCCGGGGTCGGGTGAGGGGCCAGGCGGTGTCACCTCCTCCAGCAGTGCCTCAGGCATCGCCCAAGCCGTTCCCTCTTCATCGCCGTTTCTCTGGTAGTGCTGGCAGGACTCTCTGCTCTAATACTCTGAAACTTTGTCCTCTTTGCTCTGTATTAGATTTCTCTGTGACAATAAAATAACTCTGTCTTTGAAACTCTTTATCTGGTCTGAGGAGGGAAACATTCAGCTGTTTGGGAGTTAAGGAGGTTTAGCGAAGCTCAGAGGCAGCTCGGCTGTCACAACGGTCGACTGAAGTTCGCTGTGAGAGGAACCAAACCGTGCTCAAAAGCGGCTTGATTCAAGTCAGATTTTAATCCTGGTTTAACTCAGCCAGAGGAGAAGACTCTGGTTTAAAACCATCCATTTTAATCATCTTGTTTTTCGGTTGTACTTCACTTCTGTTCTTGGAGGGAACTGGATTTCCATGTTCTGGCGTAACCATTTCAGCATGTTGATTTTCCATGGATGAGAGCCTTCGCCCCACGGCTCTGCTGGCCAGCAGGGGGTAGGAGCAGCACCGTATGCAAGCAATTATTTGATTTACTGCTCCAGATGCCTAATTTTTCAATTTTCAACATCTTACTTACGAGATGATTGTATTTTTTACTCACTATTTCAGCCCAGCCACATCTGGATTGAAACAGATTAACTGGAATCCGTTCCCATTTTAGATCACCAGCAATTAGCTAAAACTAAGGGGGGAAAAGTCTACAGCCACCTTCTGTGCTTGTTGCTGTTAATAAATTAGTTCCAGCGCCAGAGTCAGCTTTGGGCAATCCGGAGCCCCACGCTGCCCGACCCGCAGGTGAAGCCGCAAGTGCGGCTCCGTGGAAATTCACCGCTGGAGCGGCTGCTGGAGCGGCGCAGGGGCGTTCTCACGTCGGGCTGCAGCTCAGCCGAGACGTGTCCCACGCCGGCCGCCCCGGCCCCGGCCCCGGCCCCAGCCCGGAAGACCTCCTCCCCAGCCTTGGAGGGCTGCCAGGCCCCGCTCTGCGGGGGCCTCCTGCACAGTCAGCGGCTCCGCGGCCAGGAGCGCTCTGAACGTGACGGCGGGCGGGATTCAAACTCCGTCCCAGATGGGCTTGCTTGGGAAAGGAGGGAGCGCTTCAACCCTCCACTTTTTTGTTTTGCTTGGTGGCATCTATTTTTAATCCTGCTTACTCCAGCCACCTAAATCTACCTTGGCCAAACCTGCCAAAAATCCTCACCCCGCATCATTGCGGGGTTTGGCAACGGAGCAGCAGATCCCCCAATCCCCCTCACTCACTCACACCCGCTCCCCCCTACTCGCTGACCCAGCACAATCGGGCACAGAAAGAGCTTTTCCTTTTCACCGCTCAACTTGGGAAACTTTTCCACCCTGCCAGCCCTCCTGGGATGCCAGGGGCTCGGCGCCTGCCGCTCTGCCCACAGGATGCAATGCCCAAGCATTGCCCAGACTTCCCCGTCCAGGTCCAAAACACGGCAGGGCTGAGATTTACGCCCCTCGCCCCCCTCCCATTCCTTGTTTTCCAGCAGTTACTTGTGCTGGGACAGAGCGGGAGCAGGGAACGTCCCCAGCTCCGTGCTGTACATGGTGTGTTTGTATGTGTGCCCAGCACCAAAATAGACACATGTGTGAGAGCCATTGAGAGGAAGTGAAAAGTTCACCCTGTACAGTACTACGAACGCAAAAACATGTTGTTGGCCGTTCCCTCCTCCCTCTCAGTAAACACTTTATGTAAGGCAGGGAGAACTGGAGGGATCCGTATGGGCAAAAACCCTCCGTGCTCCCCCTCCTCCAAACCCAGGTTTTCCCTGGCAGCTGGAAATTCCCAAGCCAACCTATTTCCTGCCTTGCAGATCAGCGGGGCTGCGCCGGCAGCGGATATTTCTCCTTGGGGTTTGGAAGCCCCGTTGCCCCCTCGGCCTGGGGGTCTCGGGAGCTCGGGGGCCGTGCGGAGGCTGCAGCTGGGCGCGGAGCGCGGGGGGGAGGGAGCCCGGCAGCTGCCAGAAAAAGTTGATGCGGGGAGGGGAGGGGAAATAAAAAAAGAGCCGAACAAAGAGCCTCGTTCAGGGCTGCTGGTTGGTTTTCCTGTGGGTGCTCGCAGCAGAACGTTATGTACCGGCACAAGCCCCGCTCACACCTCCCCTCCCCGGCTCCTCTCGCCGCTGGCCACGGCCCCAACGCCGGCCACGGCGCCAAGGCACGCGCTCGCCTCGCTGCCCGGGCAGGCTGCCCGCCAGGGAGGGCCTCTCCCGACACCGAGGATGCGGCAGTGCGGGGCAGTACCCCCAGGAACACCCTCCCCCATCTTTTCCCCCCATAGCACCCAAGGGGAGATGAGTTTCGCGGCCCACGCCCTGCGAACGACACGGTGCCGACCCAGCACTCAACCCGGCTCTCGGCATCTCAGCTGCCAAAACCTGTCCACCGCCCTCCTGGATGCACGTTCCTCGTTCCTCCGCCCGGCTCCTGCAGCTGCTTGTCCCAGGGGCGAGAGACGGGCCCGGAAGGTTTGGCTGTGGCACAGACCTGCCCGGCCGGCAGCACGCCGGGACCTGCCACCGCGTCCCACGCAGCCGAAGCTCACCTGTCAGAGCTGGCCACGGGCTCGGAGGATGCAGGGTCACCCCTCGTGTGCCCGTCGCCCCCTGCCACAACCAGGGACCCAGTGCGAAGGACGCCCACCCCACCAGGCACTTAGGGGGCACGGTAAAAGCCATGGCCTCAGCCCCTCTCTTACTTGGACACAGAGGATCCCGCCGGCGTCTGTGCCAACCCAGTGTGCCAAAATAGCGTGTAAATTTACCTAAAAGCAACTTTTTGGGCCACAGAGCTGCTGGGGAAAAAACCAAGAAGCCAGGGACTCCTGCACAGCAGCAGCCCATGGGGCAGGAATTTGCCCCCCACCATACAGGGGGCACGGTTTGCACCCGACATGAGCCAGGGCACTCGCTGAGCCCCTCGGTACATCTCCTCCCTTCCTCCTCCTCTTCCTCCTCCTCCTCCTCCTCCTTCCCAGCCCCCTCCCCCTGCAGCCTGCAGAAGTGCTGAGCTCAGCACATCCCGGGCAGGGGCCCAGCCAAGGACCCTCCCCAGTGCCAGCCGCTCCCCCCGGCTCCTGCTTAACCCTTTGAAAAGCCAGGCTGGAAACCAGAACGATCAAGTAAATCCCATCAGGGAAGGGAAGGGGACAGGCACAGGAGGCTGGGAACAGAGTGTCCAGAAAGCTTCGGTGTCTCTGCTCTCCCAGAAAGGACAGCAGGTCAGGGGGAAAGACACGCTGCTCGTCCACAGAAACCACGCTGGGTTTGCTGCCAGCAGCAGGACCAGGGGAGGGGAAGTGCAGGGATTACCAACGCTGTAGCTAAAACTTTACTTTCCGGCCCAAAACCATTCCTAGAGGCCCTGCTGCAGAGGAGCAGCCTGGATCTCGGCTTCTTTTGGGAAGCAGAAGGAGCTGCCAGCCCCACGTTGCCTCTCCTCCCCTCCCAGCTGGATTATTTTATTGCAGGGATCAAAAATTACATTTCCCTTTAAAACTTGCCATCGCACCAGAGCTGCGTGCTCCGCTGCCTACCGGGAGATGTTATGGCAAAGAAAGAAAAATATTTATGTTTGGCTCCAGAATTCCAGCTTATTTTTAGCGAGGCGCCTTCCCTGTGGTCCCTTACCTCTTTTTTTGTTTATTTGCTGCTTTCCCCCTGTTTCGACCCCCCAAACCAGCAGATCCTCATCTATTTTCAGCCTCACCCAGCCACCATTTGTACCGAGGCCTTCGTGGCTGTGGGGAGGAATAACCCACGGGGTACATTTTGTGAAAAACAGGATCCCAAGCACCATCCAGCTGTTTCCAAGCACGAGTGTGCAAATATTGGGGTGTATTTTTAACAGCTGGGGTTGGGGGTTGTTCGTTTTTTGTCCCAAAAAGCCGAGGAGTAGCTCTGCAAGCTGCAGGCGCAAGCCAGGACTTGTTCCCAACTCCCCACACATCTCCTCTGCTCCCTGGGATGCTACCCACTCCCCCAGCCTGGACTTCCGCGCCCAAACTGCTGATGGATCCAAGCTTTGAGCCCTAAGAAGCAGCTACAGCTGCTGGTGGGGTGCCCAGGCCCCCCGCACCCTTTGGGCGGGAGGTCACAGGCAGTGGGTGGGGGACACTCGCGCCCCTCGCTCCTGGCCGCCGTGTGCTCTCCATATCGCCGGGCTCTTATCAATCTCGGCTCGGGAAGGACAGGACCCAAGATAGGTCCCGGGGTGACTTCAGAGTGTGCTCAGCCCCTCCGATAAAGCCGCAGGCAGCCCAGCGGGAGGACAAACAAAGCCCTTTATCTCCAATTCGGCTCCTTGCGCTCCTCGGGGTCTGGCTTCGGAAAGGTCACGGACGCGGGGAGCGGCACGCAGGCCCCGCGGCTGCGGGGGACGCGCTGCCGGAGCGGAGGGCTCGGGGGTGCCCCGTCCCCGCTTTGGGGGGCTCCGGGGAAGGCAGAGGGGTGGCACCCCCAGCCTGGCACTGGGCAGAACTCCATCGCGCAGCCCCCAGCCTGGCCGTGCCCTGCCCCCGCCCCCGCGATCTTCAACAAGTCTCACTCGGACACCCCTCTCTGCCCTAAGGAAGCGGGACAAGGCCAGCGAGCGGGACGCCGGGACCACGCGTGGGCTCCCGGTCTGCTGTGTCCGGGCAGCCGCGCTCAGCCCCGGCCCGTGCCAGGCCAGCGGGGCTCGGCCGCGCCGCTGCCACCACGCAAACAGCCCCTGGAAGACGGGGCGGATCAAGCCCTGACCCGCAGGGAAACCCTCGCT
>VZTA01020663.1:53578-75604 GCA_013398855.1 Mohoua ochrocephala
CGGGCCCCGCTGGGCGCCAAGCGCTGCTCCCGGCTCCTGATGCCGGCCCAGCTCCAGGCGCAGGTGCGGACGGAGCTGCTGCGCCTGGCGTGCAGCGAACCCTGCGGGCTGCGCGGGGCCCTCCTCGACCTGTGCGTGGAGCACGGCAAGGCCTGCCACGACGTGGGGCACATCGCCGCCGACCCCGCCGTGGTGCCCACCTTCCAGCTCACCCTGGTGCTCCGGCTGGACTCCCGCCTCTGGCCCAAGATCCAGGGACTCTTCGCCTCGGGGCCGGCCTTCGCGCCGCTGAAGCTGAGCACGGGCTTCAGGGTGATCAAGAAGAAGCTGTACAGCTCCGAGCAGCTGCTCATCGAGGAGTGCTGACGGGCCGGGCCGGAGGAGCCACTTCCCAAGTGCTTTGGAAGAGCCGGGCAGAGCGTGGCGGCTCCGGGCAGCCGCTGTAGTTTAGGTTAGGCTGGAGTAGGGCTGTAGGTGGAAGTAGTTCGGGCAGGCCGAGGTCCCCGCGGGGGCCTGCCTGTGCCGGGACATCCCTGGCGTGTGGAGCAGCCGGCACCCGGGCGGAGGTCCCTTGGCGCCGTCGATGATTGTGGGATGATCCCGGCGACCGCGCTCCCGGAGGCGGCAGCGGGGCTGCTGGAGGGGTGCCGGTCTCCTGACGGCTGATCAATCGTGGGGGGTTTTTTTGTAACGAGGATTGTAATCAATGGGGTCTCAGGGGGAGGGGGAGTGTGGGAGTGAGTGACCGCCGGGGGGGTCTGGATCAAAGGCAAACCCCAGCGCTGGCAGAGCCCAGTGCCGGCTCCCGGGGTCTGGAATTGCGTCTTTGATGACGAGAGCGGTGGGAGAGGGGCGCGTGAGGTGCCGCGGGGCCGGAGGGCGGGACCCCTGGCCCTGACGCGCCGGGGGCACTTCGTTGGTTACAGTTTACACTCATACACTTGATGTTCAAGTGCGAGAATTCCTATGCAAGCGTGTCGGGTGGTTTTTTTACTTTTCTAATAAAACTTGTCTTGATTGATAACCCCCCGTCTCCCTGTCGTCACTTCTGCTCGGGGGAGGGATGATGCAACCACTGGTCTGAAATTCCCTGCTGGCAGCCTCGGGAAGCCTTTCCCTGGCAGGGCAGCCCCTGCGGTGGGAGCTGGATGTGTTGGGAATGGTGGGGAATCCCGCTGCGCCCGCTCCTACGGGGAGCCACGGGGCTGTGACTCAGGGGGGGCTGAGTCAGGCCCCTGAGCCAGCCCTGAGCCTGCTCCTGCCCAGGGAGGAGCACCCCACCACCCCGGCGAGGGGCTGCTGCTCCTCCCCTGGCAGCCACGGCGGGACATTTGGGCAGAAACACGGCAGAATGGGCTCAAACTGGGACCGAGGGAGAGGAGGAGGAGGAGGAGGAGGAGGAGGAGGAGGGGGGTCACGCGTGCCGGGGGGGAGCACACCCCAGCCCTAAACACACTCTGCAACACTGAGGCCAATTACCCAAACCTGCAATTAGAGGCCTCAGGGAAGAGGCTTTCACTCAAGGATAATTAAGCTGCTTGGCAAACAAGGAGCCCGTGGAAGGTGTGGGGGGATAAAACCAGCCTGAAAAACCATTTCCCTTCACATGCGAGTTTGTTCTGGCTCAGCCTTGGGTTGTTTGATTTCTTTTCTCTTTTTTTTAATTCCCCTGTGGACAAACAGTGACTTTTTGATGAGAATTTTCACCATAAAAACCTCGCTTTTGACACGAATGACCCAGAACCAGAGCGCTGGGAGCAGAGATTGCTCACTGGTGTAAACACCACCTCGGAGCAGTCGGGGCAACAAAGCGGTGCCAGGCTGGCACAGGGGGAAATGCACCTTTACACCCCCACATTGTGCAAAGAGGGGGGGGTTTCCCTTAAAATCCTGGGGTCTGGAGCATTTCTCAAGGGGTCACGTGCCAGAGCATCCCCCCTTCACGTGAGGGGCATCCCCTGTGGGGTCACCCGGCACAAAACCACCCCCGGGGACACTGGGAGGGGTGGGAAGGGAGCTCCAAGCCCAAAGCTCCCTGGCCAGGGTGGCAGCGCTGGCAGCCCGGGCTGGAAGCAGCGCGCTGATCCCAGGGCGCAGCAGGAGATTTGCGGCGCGGTGACGGCAGCACCGCCGGCGGCTCAGCTGGGGCCGTGCCGTCAGCCCTGCTGAGGCATCCCGAGTCTGGGAGCGGTATTTATAGCTCCGTAAATACGTGGATTTTTAAATATCGAGCTCCTCAGGGGGCGGCCCCGCTCCTGTGTTGCCAGCAGCAGCGTGACCCCTGCTCGTGCCCCACCAGCCCCTCCCAGGGAAGGCGAGGGGCTCCACATCCCATTTCTTTAAAATTATCACGCCAAGAAAACAAAAAAAACCCACTGAAACTCCCAGAAGCCAACAGAGAGCGATGGCACAGCCTCTGTCCCGGGGGTGCCCAGCAAATCCTTCCACGTGGGACCAGTGGCCCTGCAACGCCCCAGCCCCAGCCCCAGCTGTGAAGGTGAAACTGTGCTTTTATTTATAGCAAAATGGCCTTTCCACGAGAAATTTGGGGATGTCTCCAGGTCCCCGGGGTTTGGCAGCTCCCTGAAAGGTGCAGAAGCTTCCAGCGAGGCCGGATCAAGTGTCTCCCAGGGCAGAGGGTTAGGCAAGGGGATATTTTGGGACCCGGGGAGTGTCAGTGGGGCTATTTGTGGCACCAGCATCAGCCCAGGGATCCCAGGTGCCAGCAGAGGAAAGGCAGATTTTTGGGGGCATCAGCAGCAATAAGGCAAATGAGGATTTAAATCCCAGGATAACGCTAAAACCCTCACGTTTTGCTACCAAAAACAGTGATGGGGGGAAGAGGGGTCCCCTTGGCTCCCTACCTGCCAGAGGAGGATGTCCCCGGAGCACCTGCCTTCCTTTGATGCCTCCCTGCCTGTGGCAGCCGCTCCAATTAAAAGCTTGGGCTAACGAGCTAATGGGCAGCTCACAGCACCCACACCTTTGGTGAGCGGGCAGGGACCAGCACACCCTGAAATTCAAGAGTGTCTCCCATTGCTCCGGGCTGGGAATGACCCGAAATGCAGCAAAACCATCCCAAAACCTGGGCTGTGGATGTGCCCCGTGCCAGCAGGGCTGACTCAGCGCCGCTGAGGGGAAATGGGAGGGACGTGACCCTTGGCCTCTGAGAGGAGGGGGGAAAAGGGAAAGGGGGGAAATTCCCACCCTTGGCCCCTGAGAGAAGGGGGAAAAAGGGGGAAAAGGGGGAAATTCCCTCCCTTGGCCTCCAGCACTTTGGTGCATGGGCCTGGGGAGGAAGAGGGAGGTGCCAGAGGGGTCCAGCCTGCCCCAGCCTTGTCCTACTCCAGGGAATGGGGTGTGAGGAAAAGAGACCCATCCCAAATCCAACCCCAAGGCTTTGGGGCCGGCAGCTGGCAGTTCCCAAGCTGCTGCCAGCAGGAAGGGCCCCCAAGGCAGCGTCCCTGCCCGGGACAAAGGCACCCGAGCCTCCCTGCCCCCCGATGGGGACCGTGTCCAAAGGGCGCCTCCAAATGCCAGGATAATGCTGCCAGGCCGGTGGCATCCTGGGATGAGGGTAAGGCATCCCCTGAGAGAGCTCAGCCAGAGGCCGTGGGGCCAACGGGAGGGGAGGAAGGCCCGTCTGGGACCATCCAACGGGAGGGGAGGAAGGCCCGTCTGGGACCATCCAACGGGAGGGGAGGAGGGCCCAGGCCCATCTGGGACCATCCAACGGGAGGGGAGGAAGGCCCAGGCCCATCTGGGACCATCCAACGGGAGGGGAGGAAGGCCCGTCTGGGATCATCCCAGCTGAACTGGTCTGAAGCAAAGGTGTCCTGCTGGGTGTTTGCTGTCACCTTGCCAGCACTCACAGGGGCACCACCCCCTCCCCATCCTGTCCCTGTCCTTCCCTCTCCCACCCCAGGGCAGCCCCCGCAGAGCCAGAGCTCTCAGCCACTGGGACGGCAAAGACCCCCAAATCCCATCCACCGCCGAGGAGCTGCAAAACCAGAGCTGGCTGGAGCAGGGATCCACAGGACACCAACCCAGCCAGAGCCTTTCACATTATAAACATTTATTTATAGATGTACAATTGTATAATTAACTCTAAATCGAGAGATACAGCCTCTGTGAGTATCCACCGGGATCGACGCCTTCTCCCTCCTCGCGATCCGGGGGTATCTACCAGCAAAAATAACCCAAAGGTTTTGGTGGGCAGGCTCCGGGCAGGGAATGCCACCGGGCAACGCATCCGGCTCCTTCCGTGAGCAGGATTTTGGTTCGACCCCGTCCCCATCATCCCTGTGCCTCCATCGAGCGCCATTTCCAATCCTGAACTTCCACCCAGTTTCTTCTGAAGGTGGAGGAATCATTAAAAAAAAAAAAAAAAGAATAAAACCCCTTAAAATCAGGTCCAAGCCGTGGTGGGATAACAGGGCTCGCAGCCCACGGGAGGCTGAGATTTCACAGAATAAATAAACTGCCAAAGACAGAGCGCATGGATTCCTAAGGACAACGGGATAAAACCACCTCTGCCAGCCCACCCGGGGGCTGCCGTGCTCCTGATCCGCGCCCCTGAGCGCGCCAGGGGATGGTTTGCACTGGAAATGTCTTTTAGACACAAACGAGCTGCAGAGCGGCAAAGAAAAAAAGAAATTAAAAGAATCCAGTTTATTCCATGGGAGGCGGCTCTGCTCGTGCCGGCTTCGCTTCCAAGAGATGCATCCTCACCTGGAGCAGCCTCACACTGTCCTGCCCCCACTGGTGGGGGGGGCAGAGGGCAGACCAGGCACCCCCTGATCTCTTCTTCCAACAGAAGCCACGGGACGCTTCGCTCCTGAGGGATTCGCGGTACTTCCCAGGTTCCTCTGGGAACACGAGGTGGGGCGTGAAGGCCAGGGCCAGGCTGCCCCCGGGAGCGCCGGCGGGTGGGACACGCACAAAACCTCCCAACAAAGGGCGAGGCCGATGGAAAGCCCTCTCCGCGCGGAGCGCGCTGATTACCAGGCAGAATTCGAGCAGACTCGGCAGAAAAAGGAGTTACGTGCACAAATCAACCAAAGACTGACGAGCAAAATCCATCCAGGACAATCCTCCCCGGCCCGAGCGCGACGCCGGCGCTCAGCTGACCCCGCGGCTTCTGCCGACGCTGCACATCCAGGGCACGGCTCCGGACGGGCTCCCCCGCTCCCTGTGACCCCCGGCACCTTTGGCATTGGGCTTTGTCCAAACCCCAGGGGCAGGTGCGTGGGCGTCCCAATCCGCAGAACGCCCTCCCGGGAGCAGGGCACGGCAACGGCCAAGCAGATTCCTGGTTTCCAGGCGGGAAAGTGCTGCGGAGGGAGACACCCTGGGAAGAGGCTTCCCGCTCCCCTGCTCCCCAAAATGGGCAGAAACCAAAATAATTTAATCATCCAACCCCTGCATAGTTTAAAAGTGCAACGTATATACAGCTATAAATTAATGCTAAATAGATTATATCTTCTTTTTCTGTAGTGTCTTCTTCTATCAACAAATCGCCCCGCTTCTCTCTCCGCTGGCAGTGGCAAAGGGTCTCCTTCTGCTTCATGGCTTCTGCAGTCAGTTTGGGTTGTTTTGCACCTTGTGTGTCTGTTCCAGAGGCTGTGGGATCCTTGAGGGACCCCGGGAGCACGCCGGTGGTGTTGGAAGGGGAGGAGGAAGACGGAGAGCTGGATTTCCTGTCCCGAGCGCTGCCTGCGATCGTCAGAGAGAGGCAGAGAGAAGAAAGAGGGGCAGTTGTGCGTTGCTAATTCTCCAATTGCATCTTTAAGATAAGGTTTGATTCTTTTTAGACAGCAAAGTCTGTCACCTCGGCTCAGTGCACTTCCCCAAAAGTCTCCGGGCATTTCAGCGCTCTGGGAACAAAAGCGGCAGCGGTGTCAGTCTCCGGACAATCCGCGACTCCCCCTTCCTTCCCCACCCCACAGCACAGGCAGCAGCTTCTCCAGGCTCTTTCCAGACCACGGGTGCAGGGAGGGAATTAAAGAAAAGCAGGTAATTAACACCAGAAGAGGCGCAGCCATCCAAACGAGAGAGCGGGCGGATCGAGATAAGAACGGATCCAAAAGCAGGATTCACCCAAAAAAGAGCCCAACGTGGCCCAGAGGATTTGCTTTAAAGGCCAAACCTTCAGACGCCAAGGAAAACAACCCCCAAAAGTGCAAATCAAGCAGCTCAACGGCCGACATCCTCGAGGAGTCCCTGGGAGCCGGAATGGTGTCCGTACAACACCTGGCACAAGCTTCACCCGGGAGTTTTTCTATAGAAATCCCGTGTTCAGACAATTCTGGGGTGGTGGGACCTGCACATTCCACAGCCAGCCCAGCAGTACCTGGCAGGTGAAATCAGCCCAAAAATGTATGCAGGAAAAGGACTCCAAACCCTGTGGCAATTTTTTTTCACCATTTTGGTGCAGTTCTCCCAGCACATCCGGCCTCACACCTGTTATCTGGGCTCTCCTTAATCCAAGCTCTCCAACCCCCAGATTTTCCAGACCCCCCCCTCAGCTGCTTTTACTTTGATTCCCAGTTTAACCCAGTAAGTTACTTCTGCAACCTGCTGGGAACATTTGCTTTGTTCTCCTTGAATGGGAAGGCAACGGGAGGGAGCACAAGGAACATCTGTTGGGTGGGACTCCGTTCCCTGCCATCGTGTGGCTTCACGAGCCAGGGGTAACAGCTTTCCCAGGAAAACAGGCAACAAAGCAACCAAAAAAAAAAAAAAGGGCTCATTAAAATGCGGTGGCTGGACGCCACAGCCAGTAAGAAACTTCCAACCTCACCAAGGGGTTCTGCCCTGTTCCTAGAGGCCAGAGAAAACAGGGAGCCTGGAGAGAGCCGAGGGTGCCGACATGCAAACTAAACCCAATCGATTCCTGATTAAGGAGGGAGCGCTCGTCGGAGGGGAGGGCCGCGCGTGCACCCCGAGGAGACTCCCGGAGGTCTGTGTCTCAGCCAGGGATGGCGGTGACAAAAGCACTACGGGTCCCTGCTCCCGGCTCGTACTTGGGCGGGGACTATCCGTGCAGGGAGGCCTGGACGTCTGACAGTCTGCTACAGCTGGGGGTGCCCATCTTCTGTGCCCGCTGGTACAGCTCCGAGTCCCCGAAGTAGCGCGCCCGGTACAACAAGCCTTCCTCTGCAAAGGGAAAAGCCCGGCGTCAGGAATGCCCGTGGGAGAGACCCCCCCGCCGGGCCCCGCTCCCCCACGGGCTCTGCTGGGAACAGGAGGCACCTCCAGCTGCCCAAGGTGAAGCACAGGATGAGGAAATGCCCCGCGCCCTTCAGGACAGGATGGGCGTCAGAGCTGCTGACAGCTCATCCATCCCAGGAAAAGCCAAGGGAACCCATCTCCCGTGCCAGGAGGAGCACGGGCAGCCCAACAACGGTTACCCCAGCAGGGCTCCCTCCGTGCATCGGCCTCACTTGGCACCACCCGGGGATCACAGCCCCTCTGGCTGAAATTCCAGGGCTGAAATCCTACCCCGGCCACCGCTCCCAGAGCCGTGACCGTCACACGCAGCCAGAGCACACCGGCTGCCCCCGGACTCGCTGCCCTCACCACCCTCTGCTGCCAGGGTATTTGGCTGGATCGCCTGCCTGGGCAGCCCCCAGAGCCCTCGGAGCAGGGGTGGGGTGTGGGACACCACGGGCAGCAGACTTCGCAACACCGTCCTCGGCCAGCTGAAATATTACACAGGGCTGTCAGTGATCCCAGAGGTTCCACCTTCCCCCTCCGCTGGAAATCAGAGATATCCTGCTGACACGGCAGGGGAACCTCTGGGGCACAGCTCCTGTCTGACCAGTTCTGCAGCAGCATTAAAAAGCAAAACAAAACAAAAAACCCCCACATGCCGGGCCTGCCGTGAAGTCACGGACTGAAAAAAACAAAGCCAACGACACCGGAAATGTGCTGGCACCGTGTGAAAGCATAACTTCAGCACGACTTAGCCCTCAAAGACCTTCCCAAAGCCGCCCTACGGAGCAGCTCCCGACCCCTCACGACTCACTCTGCTGCTTCTCTTTCCAGCAGTTGTTCCGAAGGTTTGCTATGTAGTCGTCCTCCACGCTCCGCTCAACGTTCTTCAGGTTCGTGCCCGTGTATTCCTCGGCAAAGTTCTCGGACACGTAGTAGGGGACTTTCAAGTGCTCTGTGACCCTCTTGTGTGTGTGACCCACAGACCTGGTGCAGGGACAAGAGCACAGCAGTGAAGGACACGTTGCAAGGGCACAGCGAAGCCCCCAGCTCGGGCGCTGTGATTCCAAACTGGAATCATCCCTCAGCCCTCACCAGGCACAGGCCCGGAGGGTCGGAAGGGAGCAGCGTTCCTGGTGGAAATGAACCACCACCACAGCGAGAGAGAAGCTGCCAGGCCTCCAGCAAGGTAGGCAGGGCTCTGAATACAGACACAACTCCAAGGCACACTGCCCAGGGCCTAAACCCACCTGAAATAAAATGCTCCCTGGAATTTTCATTAAATCATTAAATCTGTGATTTCCTCCGTTCCCAAAATGAGACCCGCTCTGTGCCTCGGCCTGCATCAACCAGCACAGAAAGCACTTTCCAGGAGGAAATCTCCTCCTCCCCTGAAGGCCAGGTTAGACAGGGCAGACAAAGCCCTGCTCTTGCCTCCCCTGGCACCCCAGCAGAGCGAGGGATCCTCCCTAGGGCGTGTGTGCGAGCCGTAGCGCAGGAGCTGGGCCCAAATGCGGGATTTGCCAGGAACGGCTCCACCTGGAGACGTGCCCCAAGTTCCCCGTAACAAATACCAGCTGCTGCTGCATTAAAAGCCACCCTGATTCTTAAGCCAGGTATAAACATTAACTCATCCAGCTCGCCCTTCGGTCTGGAGTCAGGGTTTACAGGAGGGATCCCAAGACTCCTGCACGTTTCACCAAGGCCCGGCAGTGGGCAACCTGACGGACTGAAAAGCTCTGCTGGGATTTCTCGAGGCAGAGGTGCAGCCTGGAAAAAGCCCAGCTCACTGTTTGCCCTGTCAAGGCAAAGCCCCGAGCTCTCCCAAAGCTCATATTCCTCGCCTGGATAAAGACGGACGGACTCCAGAGTGTGCCCTCACAGAGAAGGACTGGGAATGGCAGGGCTGCAGCAGGACACTGGGGTGTGAAGCACGGAAATCAGGGCACAAGGAACCTGCCACTTGCAGTCAGACATGCAATTAAGTCAGGCCAGTTCCATGAGGTGTTCCTGAACAGTAACAATCGGGCCCACAGCCAGGCAGCTCCTCCAGCAGGAAGATCATTTTTGGAAGAGATTTACAAAGGTAACAGTGACAAATGGTTCTTCAGGACTCTGCCCCTCTCGGTGACAGCTTCACTATGCAGAGGTGGCATTTAAATCTCCGGGTTCGACGCTTCTGCTCCCCTGCTCGCTGAGCTCAGGCACAGCTTCCCCTTCACTCCAGGCAGGGGAGCTGGCCGTGAGTGATCCAGCAGCTCCTCCTGCCGGCACTGCACCACCTCATTCCGGCTCACGCACCCGGGCTGCTCGGGAAGGATGTGGGAGGACTGCATGAGCTCATCTGCCACCCTTGCCCAAATCCAGGCTTGGAGATCGGGTTGCTTGCTGCTACCTGAGCACGCAGGGACAGGGACAGCACAGGGAACGGGGAATGGGGCAGCAGGGAAACACCTGGGGCTCAGGGATGGCTTCCTCTGGCAGCTGGCAAGGCTGGAAACAAATCCCTGCCCACCTAAACGCTGCCCTCCCTTCGGTGTCTTCTCACCCCACAACCTCTTCACCAGTACAAACCAAACTGGTGTAGGTGTATAATGCTTAATTCTACAGTGCAGAAATCACAGCTCAGCACCCTTCACCCTCTCAGAATAACCCTTAACTGTGCCAAAACCATCCCATCTTTTGGTCCCAAGCACTCATGTCACAGTTTTTACCCCGAATCTGAAAGTGAAGCTGGGGTTTATAGCATTCAACATCATGCCCCACCCCTGGAACTGTTCAAGGCCAGGTTAGACAGGGCTTGGAGGAAGCTGGTCTAATGGAAGGTGGCCATGGCCATGGCAGGGGAGTGGAACAAGATAATTTTAAGGCCCCTTCCAATGCAAACCCTTCTGGGATTCTATGATCAATGGCAAACGTTGCTACCTATGAAAATATGCAGGAACCCTGGGCTGCAACCAGGTCTGCCCTCTCCAAATGCACATGAGGAACTTGCACTGAACACGTATTAAGCTTTTGTCAAGAATGATGCAAGCAGACAGAAATCAAGCCTGCTTTCTCATCCTTTGTTGGCACGGCACAGTGACCGAGAACAAGGACACGTTCCATTAGTCACCGGAGGGAGCAGATCAGGGAGCAGATCGGGGCATTTCCACAGGACCTAGAACAGGACAGTTTCACTTTCACATCCTAAATGTCTGGCCAAAGCGATTTCATGGCGAGATGAGAGTTCAGAAACAGGGGATTTCTCTGGGAGTGCCTTTTATTCATTATCCCCTTCCCCTGCTGCTTTGTACTGAGGCTTTCATGAAGAACATGCCTTTTGTTTTTCACACTCTAATTTAACTCTACACTTCAATTTGTTCCATATGGGATCTGGCTGCTGGGCTACAGCCCCCCAAAACCATTTTGTCTGTCCCTTTCCACGACAGACACAGCTGTGGGTATGGACTGCACAAGGTCCCTGTCAAAGAACTCTCTCCATCAGGGAAGTGAGCACCCTTCAACTTTCCCTGCACCTTGTACCTCACACCTGTTTGAGAACCAGGAGGACTTCACTGGCAGCAGGAGCAACGGGGTCAGGAGATAAAGCCAAAAACACCACAGAAAGCCAGGAAAAACAGAGGCAAGACCCCTGCCCCACCACGCCCCTCCAGAGCCCACCCCCTCCCCACGTGGATAAGTTTTAGAGGAATGGGTACTAACAGCCTGTGGCTCAAACTGTAGGGTGGGCTGGACACCATCATCTGGCTGAGAGCAGACACGATGATCAGGATGAGGATGGGCATCAGCTGGACAAACAGCCCCAGGCCACCCTGAGGGAACAGAAACACACAGTGGAGTGCCACCCATACACCTGGACAAGGACCCCATGGCACCGCTCTCCCTCTCTCCCTCAGTGCTCCAACACCACCTCCCCTCTCCTGCTTTTCACAGGGAGTAACCCAAACTTGCTGGGGGGCACCCAGCAGCCCACAGGACAGCGTGGCTCTGAACATCCAAACCCCTGGCCCTTCTCTGGGTGTGACAATGGGCAGAGGGGACTGCCAGGGGGGACCTTGGGAGGGAATTCCAACAGCCTCATGCCCAGAGTTAGTTTTTCTAGAGCAAACTAGTGAGCAGGACTGGTTTTATGGATGGCCTTCTCTCCTTTTCAGTGCTGGAGGGATGAAGGTAATTCCCCCTCTCCCTCACCTCCCGAGCTCCCTCCAGTCCCACCTTTAAGCTTGAGAAAAAAACATTCAGGAAGCTCTTGTTTGCTTGTTCTCTACAATAAAATTGGCTGTGCCCAGACAACAGCCATAACCCTGACTCCAGCTCTCTGTCCAGGGGGGTGGCAACAAGCAGGACTGTTCCACCAGCCAGCCCCAGGAACCAGCTCCCAATCCGTGTGCTGGGAAAGCCTCCCGGGTGCCGGCGCGTCTCCCACTTACGTCGCCCTGGTGCTCCCGCCTGTCCTGCCTCTGGTGGTAGGTGTATCTCATCCTGCCGTTGCTGTACACGTGAACGTTACCTGCGGGAAGAACGAAACCCTCACTCCAAAGTCACGCTGGCTGGCCAGGGAGGGACCACAAAAGGTGGCCATGATCCATGCCACCCGCTTCCAGGCTGGAACAGGAGCGTTCCTAAGGTGGCCTGAGCGCAGAGTGGGCACAGGGATCCTTCTGTAAGATTTCGGGGGATCACATGAAAACTGAGCTTGGAAGTGACCTCAGGAGGTTCGACCTCCTGCCCAAAGCAGGGTCAGCCACAGAGAGAGAACACCTTGCACAGGCCTTCTGCCTTCTGATTGATTAAAACCAGCTACAAACAGAAATCGTTCTGGTGTCTTTCCCACCCTGCACACAAAGCTCTTCCACGTCTTGTTCTAAATGTCAAAGCTACAGCTGCAAAGGGAGCCGGGCTGAGAGAGCAGCCCTCAATTCTCTCGGGACAGTGAGGAAAGGGAAAAAAAGGCTGAGCTAAAATAGCAACGTGCTGTTTTTGCAGGAGTAGCTCGGCCTCTCTGCCAGGCAGAGCACGAATGCTGCAAAAGGCTTCCAGATGCCTCTGAGAGGCATTGGTGCTGGGGTGTTAGTTCGTAGATTCCAGACAGGAAAGAGCTACCAGAGTAAATTTTCTTAACTGAAACCATATTATTTTTTCAAGTTGGTCCACAGAGGTCAAAAAGCCCTGCGTCCACTTCCAGCCAGATATGACTGGAGCGAGCAGAAAGGAGTCTTCCAAAATACTCTTATCCTGACATGGAATCTGTGCCTCTTGAGACAGTGAAGGAGCAGGTGCCCGATTCCTCACTGCTCCCCAAGCCATGATCGGCACTGTGGACAGACAGGATGCAGATTCATTTTTCAATTCACAAGGTCTAAATTATGCTGTAGAAATATTAATTCCCTTTTTTTTTATGGGACAAAGGGGAGAGAAGGAAGCGGCCACTGATCTTGGAGAACCTGCTCCAGCTGTGTGGCGGAGCAGGCAGAGATCAAGAACAAGGCCCAGGTGTTGCCATAGTTTGCTCTGATAAGAAGATTTAAATTCCAAAACCACCAGGCAGAAAAGCCTTCCTCAAAACAAGGTTATTTTCACAACGACCCCTAAAACAAGTCACTTTTTGTTCCAGCATTCAACCCAACCTAACAGCAGCTGGTGTTGCCAGCATGCAAACAAACACCTGAGGCTGGGGAGAAGTCCAGCTCTGACGGTTGCTGAGTTCTCCAAGACGAACAATTTAAGAAACTCGAGGTGTTTAGACCACACGTGAAGGAGAACTCCCCCTCACCAAGCCCAGCAACCCTTGCACGGCCCAGTAAATCCCAACCGCACCGCTCCAATGCCAAAAGGATGAGCCCCACGCAAGGAATGAAGGGTTAAGGTGCTTACTAGAAGGAAAACCACCCCCAAAGAACATGTTGAAGAGGTCCTCGGGGGAGATGTCGGCCTCGAAGCCGCGGTGGAAGTCCGAGTGGCTGTGTCCGTGCCGGGCGGGGTTGAGTTTCTCGTCTCCGAACTGGTCGTACTGCTTCCTCTTCTCCGGGTTGCTGAGCACCGCGTACGCGTTCCCGATGGCTGCAACACGGACAGCGAGGGGGCGGTTAGCTCCTCTCTCCCACGCACAGCCCTGCAAACCGCCGGGATTTGCCTTTCCCACCGTACAAACCAGGAGTCTCGGCTACCCACGCCTTTGCAGCAGGTACCTGGCACGCGTCTCTGGCAAATCCAGACAGGAGGAAACCACACTCAGTGAAAAATTCCTTAATTAATTCAAATGGAGAAGTTATGCTATGACTGATAAGGATTTGGTGCACGTCCTCAGAGAAACCCTTCAGCTGTAGGCAGCTGTGTAGGGAAATAAAATTTTAGTTGACAAATTTTATTCAGAAGTGGCACTAAGGGAATTCAGTGTCAGAGCCTAAAACTAGAACTGCAAAGAATTTAAATATGAGCTAAATCCCTGAGAGAGACGTTAAAACTTTCCATAAAAGCTGCTAAGGAAACATTAGCCGGAAGCTGCATCCATCAGCCACGAGTTTCAGTGCTTCCAGGTGCCACACGCAAGGTGCATAATTACAAGAACTGTTAACTGGTGCCTGTGAGGGTGGAAATGCACTGGAGCTAAACCCCTGCCAGGCCCCCAGGTCGCTCTGCTCGCGGCCTCAGGAGCTCGAGCCCTTCTCCCAGAACGTCTGCCTGCCACCCTCCTATTTCTGTACTCACCTCTCAACACATTCCAGCTTCCCACCTCCGTCTGTACCGACCCACCCCAGGCCTCCCTGTGCTGCAAGGAGCCGAAACACCCGTGGCAGCGGCTGCCTGGCGTGTAAAAGGCAGGGGCAGAAGGGATGGAAAAGGGGGATAACGTGCCCTTTTGGAGGAGATCAGCTCCAAGATTCAGTACTTTCCCCACGGTCAGATGGAGGTGTACGGTTTCCTCTTGGAGTGGAGATTTGGAGGGCAGAGGATGTAATGTCAATACACTCCTTCTCCTTCCTGGTTATAATTAGTGCACCCAGAGCAAATGTTTCTAGAGCCAGGCAGGGAAGCTGCTGGACAAGGACTGACTCAGAGTGGATCAACCACACAGCTGGAAAGAACACGGGAAGCAATGATAACGGAGCAGTTCAGGGTTTGTTCACCGTCTGACTTTGCGCTGACAAAGCCCAAGAAACCCCTCATTCCAAAGCAGGATTTTAGCTCCAAGCAGCCAGGCTCAACGCTTTCTCCAGGAGCAGACAGGGAGCGATGCAGGCCTGCCACGAGACAGCCTGCAGCCAGCTGGAGCTGTGCACTGACACACGGGCCCAGCACAAGAGACAGCACCTTACCAGCGGCCACCAGGCAGGCGAATGCCAAGACTTCAGCTAATACATCAACACAAGGAAAAATTAACTCATATCCTCACAGCAGGGCACGCTTCCCCCTTCACCCTCTGGAACCAAACAGCTGGACTTCAGCTCAGCTCAGGGGCTGAAGGACAGGAAGCCGTGGAGGCAAGGCCTGCAGGAGATAACCCCGCAGTGGGGGATAAAGGGCACCTTGCTTAACGCTCCACTTCTGGCACGTAACTCCTGCCAAAGCCTCGGGCAAACATCATTACTCAAGATTACAGGTGAGGAAACCCGCCTTGGGCCGCTGAGGGATCCGAGGATGAGCCGTGGAGCAGCAGCTCCGCGCAGGCAGAGCCGATACCTGCGTGCAGATGCTCTTCCATCTGCCCCCACAGCAACACAGGCTCCCCCCAGCAGCTGGGGGTCGGTCACTGTTTGCTAACACTTATCAGGGAAGGATTTAAGTCTTAAAAGGCTCGGACAGACCTTACATAAGACTTTTACTGCTGAATTCGTGTCTGCGAGGAGCTCCCCTGAATACTGTGTCAGTACTCTCACACCAGGCCAGCCCTGCTCCCTGCTCCAGCACGGGTCTCATGCACTTCATTCCCAAAATCAGACTGCTTTGGGGTGGAAGGTGCCTTAAAGACCCTCTCGTTCCACCCCCTGCCATGGACAGGGACACCTTCCAATATCCCAGCCCCATCCAACCTGGCCTAGAAAACTTCCAGGGATGGGGCAGCCACAGCTTCTCTGGGCAGCCTGTGCCAGAGTCTCAGCACTGTCCTGAGTAAAGAATTTCCTCCTAAAAAGTGGCCAGAACCAGACTATTTAAATGGCTTCCAAACCAGTGCTGTACGACTGGCACCAAGGAGTTCTGTGTTCAGCGCAATGACAATAATCAAACCTCCACAGCTTGCAGGGGAAAACGGGGTTATATGTTCCAAGCAACTGCATTTCTCTTGGAAAATCACTCCAGTTTTAAGGTATCCTATTACCCAGGAAACATTTGTAGAGAGGCTCTGAGAATTGGGCTCTCTGCAGCAGAACTAGAGCTCCTTTTCGGAGTTCTGGCTGGGCTCACTTGCATGGCTGCTGCAGTTTCACCCCAGAAACTTCCACCTGGGATTTCCATCCACGAATGGCTGGGTGTTTGCTGGAATGTTTCTCCTGAGGGGTTTGTGAACCCAACGGCTGCCTCTGGTGCTGCACAGCTTAACTGGGTTACTCCTGACAGAATTCCCTCCTGAGCAGCGTGGCAGGAGGCTGCAGCAACACACGGGAGGGGCTGGAGGGAGGAAGAGAAGGAAGGCTTCTCCTTATCCAACCAACAGAGGTGAATCCTACCCGTGCCAACCCGTGTTTATTATTTTAAGCTCATGCTTTGTTCGTGACACAGCCAGCTCTGAAGGGAGACAACTTCACAAAGAGCAGCTTTATTTCACTCTGCCTGACTCATGGGGTTGTTTTCAAGGGTTCTCGCCAGCCCAGCTCAGCGAGAGTCGGGGGCAAACCACAGACCTGGAGCTGGCTTTACCTTTGAAGGCCTCCGTGGCCCCTGGCGCATGGTTCTTGTCCGGGTGGAACTTCAGTGCCAGTTTCCTGTAGGCCTTTTTCAGATCCTCATCGGAAGCTTCTCTGTTCACTCCCAGGATTTCGTAGTAATCCTTGCACTGCTTCACCCTGCCGAGGGAGAGGGGAGAAAACAGGGACGCTGAGTTCCAGGAGGGAAAACCTCTTTGTCTTGAAGGCTCGTGGGCTCTGAGGCTCCTCACGCAGCGCGGTTCCGACGGACGCTGCTCGGGGCTCTCCGGATGGCTCGGCCCTCGCTCCCCACAGGGTGACCCAGTTGTTTCCACCGACTCACTCCGGCTGTGCCGGCACGACCGGCACGGAACGAGTCGGGCCGGTGGGGGCGGAGGGGCCTCTCCTCAGAGCCACGCAGGAACGTGACCGGCAAATAAACTCCACGTTCACTGTGCTCACCTTTTGGAGGCTGTTTGCGAAGGACTGCAGGACCTGAAGGATGTTGGCCTTCCCCTCGCCTCCCCCCCACTTTCTCCTCAGCTAATTCCCACATCTAAAACTTGCCTCAGCCGAATTCCAGAGGACGAAGGAGGGAGCTGCCCAGAGCGTGCAGCCCAGTTCTACCTGGGCGCGCTCACAGCCCAGCCAAGGCTTCTGTTTCTCACGTGGTGAGACAGAATCCAGCAGGCTGGGATTTTGGAGAAGTGGATGACGTAACAAACATTCCCGCAAGTCCCTTGGAGCGGTTCTTGCGCAATTCAGGCCGTGCCCACAACCTTAAACAAAGTTTACCAGGAGACTGCACCTGCAGTTCAGTCCTTCAGCTTCCAGGATGGGCAAATGGGAGAAAGGAGGAAAGGGAAGCTTGAAACGGGGTTTGGAAAATGAGCAGACCCGACCCTACCAGGGCTGCTGGAGCTATAAATCCTCCTGGGCATGTTCTTAACACTATTCCATATGGTTCAAAGCTGAAATCTTTAGAACATTGTGAAAAGCAGACGGGTACCACGTGACAAAGTCAAACAAATGCCCCGGAGAGCCGTGCACAGACCTCTTCACTGCGTCCAGCTGGTCCTGAGTGTAGCCCTTGGGGGCCTCCCCTCCAGCCTCTCCGTTGGCCGACGGGAAATCTCCGCTCATCTTCCTGAACTGAGGGCTCGTGGACTCCCTGGGCTGGGACTGGCCATTGGCCGACTGCTCGTTCTTGTTGAGTGACTCCAGCAGAACTGCAGCGAGAGAAAGAAAAACATAGAGAAGGAAGCACCCAGCTCAACCTGCCCTTCCAGCTCTCCTGTGAAGGGACCCCTCTTCGTCTCTGCCACCATTCCAAGACCCCCCATCCTTCCTCAGGAAGACCCTCACCTTTCCTGCTGCTTCTCGCCCAGGTGTGAGGGCTACTCCTGAAGATATTCTGCTTCTCCCAACACACACAACCTCCATAAAAACCCCAGGACCACCCAGGCAGACGGTCCAGGAGCCACAGCAGATTAGCAAAGCAGCGGGTCCCTGTCCATTTTTCCCTTCCATCTCTCCTTGATGGCAAAGCATGTCCAAATTTGTCCTCCAGCACGTTATAAAGTGTGTTATTCTTCTTTATCTCCTGCCTTTGAGAGCCTACAGTGCTGGGGAAGCGATNCGCGCTCACAGCCCAGCCAAGGCTTCTGTTTCTCACGTGGTGAGACAGAATCCAGCAGGCTGGGATTTTGGAGAAGTGGATGACGTAACAAACATTCCCGCAAGTCCCTTGGAGCGGTTCTTGCGCAATTCAGGCCGTGCCCACAACCTTAAACAAAGTTTACCAAGAGACTGCACCTGCAGTTCAGTCCTTCAGCTTCCAGGATGGGCAAATGGGAGAAAGGAGGAAAGGGAAGCTTGAAACGGGGTTTGGAAAATGAGCAGACCCGACCCTACCAGGGCTGCTGGAGCTATAAATCCTCCTGGGCATGTTCTTAACACTATTCCATATGGTTCAAAGCTGAAATCTTTAGAACATTGTGAAAAGCAGACGGGTACCACGTGACAAAGTCAAACAAATGCCCCGGAGAGCCGTGCACAGACCTCTTCACTGCGTCCAGCTGGTCCTGAGTGTAGCCCTTGGGGGCCTCCCCTCCAGCCTCTCCGTTGGCCGACGGGAAATCTCCGCTCATCTTCCTGAACTGAGGGCTCGTGGACTCCCTGGGCTGGGACTGGCCATTGGCCGACTGCTCGTTCTTGTTGAGTGACTCCAGCAGAACTGCAGCGAGAGAAAGAAAAACATAGAGAAGGAAGCACCCAGCTCAACCTGCCCTTCCAGCTCTCCCTCTTCGTCTCTGCCACCATTCCAAGACCCCTCATCCTTCCTCAGGAAGACCCTCACCTTTCCTGCTGCTTCTCGCCCAGGTGTGAGGGCTACTCCTGAAGATATTCTGCTTCTCCCAACACACACAACCTCCATAAAAACCCCAGGACCACCCAGGCAGACGGTCCAGGAGCCACAGCAGATTAGCAAAGCAGCGGGTCCCTGTCCATTTTTCCCTTCCATCTCTCCTTGACGGCAAAGCATGTCCAAATTTGTCCTCCAGCACGTTATAAAGTGTGTTATTCTTCTTTATCTCCTGCCTTTGAGAGCCTACAGTGCTGGGGAAGTGATACGACGATGCCACATCTTTAGAGAGCTTAGAAAATAACTCCGTGGGCTGCCAATCCCGTGGGGACACTCCCCTTTTGGGGACAGAACTGCAGCGCTGATGGCTGCCAGCTCCTCGCACGAGCGCTTTGTTCTCCTGTCTCTACCTACGGATTCGGAGCAGCCCTGAGAACCATCTTCCCTCTCAATTACTGGGGTCTATAAATCCACTTTCCCTTTTCTCTTCCTCCTTGCAAGGCTCGGGCACTGTCTCCCATCCTCTCCAGCCAAGAGGGGACAACCCTGCAGGCCTGGCCTAACCACACAGGTGACACAAGGGAGGGAGACTCCGAGCATTTTTCCGTCGTGCATTTCCCTGGCAGCTGGACAGCACCACCTTTTAAAACTGTTTTCAAACCAAGCATCAGACTGATTTCTTCACCCCCATGAAAAAGGACAGGCACAGATGCTGCAGCGAACCCCAGCCAGGGATATTTACACAGGCCCCAGCATCCTGAGCTTGCAGTCCTTTATCCAGCTCCTAGAACTGGGAAGGACGTTCCACCTCCTCCCGTGGATTGCACATCACAGACCTTGCACCGTGGGGGCATCACCTTCTTTAGGCAAGTGCAAACAACGCTTGCAGGCCAGGAGATGAGCCAAGATATCCTATCTGGCCCCAGAGCTTGGAGGGGCAAGAAAAATCCACTCGGTAATCCAAAAGCCAATACAGCATGAGGGATAAAAAGGACAGTGGGCTAAGGAGCAGTAACTCACTGAACGAGCTTTTGGGCTTGGGGGCTTCATAAATTTAGAAGTAATTTATTTTAGAAAAATAAAACCTTCCCTCCCTCATATTCACAACACTCCAGTGTTCACTGAATTACAGTCTTGGGTTTTGCTCCTTCCAAACCTGGAGCAATCTGCCAGGTGATTTTAAATTTCACCTCATGAGGCTGTTCCCCCACCTACCCCCATCCCTGCTGCTTTGGGCCTGGTTCCTTACAGCTTACCAGGAGATTCTGATCCCAGAACAGTTTGGGTGGGAAGAGATCTCAAAGCCCATCCAGCTTCACCCCCTGCCATGGGCAGGGACACCTCCCACTGTCCCAGGCTGCTCCAAGCCCCGATGTCCAGCCTGGCCTTGGACACTGCCAGGGATCCAGGGGCAGCCACAGCTGCTCTGGGCACCCTGTGCCAGGGCCTGCCCACCCTCCCAGGAAACAATTCCTTCCCAATATCCCATCCATCCCTGTCCCCTGGCAGTGGGAAGCCATTCCCTGTGTCCTGTCCCTCCAGTTCCTGATGAAATCCCTCTCGAATTTTGTTGTAGCCCCTTCAGCCCCTGGAAGGAGCTGTGAGGTCTCCACACAACCTTCTCCTCTCGGGGCTGAGCAGCCCCAGCTCTCCCAGCCTGGCTCCACAGGGGAGGTGCTCCAGTCCCCTCAGCAACTCAGTGCCCAGCAGCTCCAGGTCCCTCCTGTGCTGGGCCCCAGGGCTGGGGGCAGCTCTGCAGGGGGGTCTCACCTGAGCGGGGCAGAGAGGCAGAACTCCCCCCTCCCCTGGTGCCCAGAGTGCCCTTCCCAAACCCAACCATGGAAATCCACGGACGGCCACAGGTGAGTCCCACTCTGCCCCGCAGCCCCAATCCTGTTGCTGTTTGCACCCTGTGCAGCCCCGGCGCAGCACGGAGTCAGGGATTACTGAGGCACAGAGTGCACAATGAGGCTGCAGTTCTGCCAGCTCAGTTCCTCCCCAGCACGTGCCGTGGAGCACTCTTCCTCCCTCATCAGCCAACGTTTGCCCAACTTCCAATAAATTTTCCCCCAGCTCCCGCTCGAGGGTGACCTCACGGCGTGTGACCGTGCCTCCGCCGACGTGCCCTGACACGGAGTTTTGCTGCAATCTCCTTGCAAAACTCTTCCCTGATCTCGAAAATCCCAGCCAGGGTCAGAGATTGCGGCACTGGCTGCGCAAGGGCCGTGTCTCTGAGCATTGCCAAACCCCACAGAACTCCCGGGAAGGAGCTTTCCCAGGAGCCCCACAGGGACTCGGTGACCACCGTGGGATCTCTGGCAGCGCTTCCCAACTGCAGACCCAGCAGGACATCAAGCAAAGGCTCCTTGGATGAGAAACTTGGCTGTGTTCAACATTAACCCGCCCTGCTGACCCCCGGCCTCTGCCTTCCTCCAAAAGTCACTTTTCCTACCCAGCAGTTTCACCCAAGCATAAATCCCGGAGGAAAACCACACAGCACGCCCAGCACGCTGTGCTCGAGGAAGCGGGAACAGGCCTGGTGCAACCAAAAAGGGGATTACAGGAAGCCCAGGGACAAACAAGCCACAGAGCTCAGACAAAGAATCCAAACTCAGATGAGGTCAAAGCAAAAAAAAAAATTTAAATTTACAGCCCTTTGCATAAAATTCTGCAATGTAAGAACACGATTCTTTCCCTGCATGTTTGGCTGCTTCCACAAACCACATCCCACACGAACTAAAACTTCCAGGAAATCAGAAAAAAATGCATAAATCTGGCAGAAAAGTCTTCAGGGAGGACTATTTTGTTCCACGTGTGAGAGCGTGAGCTCAGCCGTGGCCTGCCTGTCTGCAAACAGTGGGAAACTGCTGGAGGAGGAACGGGACAGGGAGAGGAGGAATGCAGTGGAAACGGGAGGAACAGGAAGAGGAGAGGGAGAGGAGGAGGAACGGGAGGAGGAAAGGAGGAAGGATGAGGAGGAGAGGACGAATAAGAGGAAGAGATGAGGAGGAACGGGAGGAATAGGAGGAGAGAAGGAATACGGAGGGGAATGCAGGAACAGGAAGGAGAGGAATAGGAGAGGGAGGGGAGGAATGGGAGGAGGAGAGGAACAGGAATAAGAGGAGGAGAAAAACAGGAGGAGGAGAGGAATAGGAGAGAGGCGGAGGAGGAGGAGGAAAGGAACAGAAGGAGGAGAGGGACAGAAACAGGAGGAAGGGAATAGGAATAGGAGGAGGAGAGGAAGAGGAGGAATAGGAAAGGAAGAATAGGAGAGGGAAGGGAGAAATATA
Organism: Mohoua ochrocephala; assembly: GCA_013398855.1. Taxonomy (NCBI): domain Eukaryota; kingdom Metazoa; phylum Chordata; class Aves; order Passeriformes; family Acanthizidae; genus Mohoua; species Mohoua ochrocephala. The sequence continues at coordinate 75,295 of VZTA01020663.1, forward strand.
AGGAGAAGATGAACAGGAGGAGGAGAAGAGGAGGAACAGGAGAAGGAGTGTAACAGGAATAGGGAAGGACAACTAGGAGGAGGAGGAGAAGGGCTTTTCGCAGCCCTCCCGAGAACTTCTCACTCGCCTTGCCAAGCGCCTTCCCTGCCCTCCCCTCCCCTCGGCGCTGCTCCACCACCAGCAGCGGGTGTTGTGCCCTCGGCTCAAGGGTCCCACAGCAGCGCGGAGCCGGGGAGCCGGTCCCCCTTCCCTTCCCCTCCCGGCCCCCTCCTCACTGACAGCCCCCGCTAAAGACAGAGGCGGCGGGCCG
>VZTA01020710.1:4014-45099 GCA_013398855.1 Mohoua ochrocephala
TCCCACCATCCCCCGCCGGCTGCAGGGTCCCCTCTGCGGCCGTACGGAGCTCCCCGGGACGGGGGTGAGGGTCACCGGACGGGTACGGGGCACTGCCGGCTTGGAGGAGGCTGTGGGAAGGGGGTCCTGCCCGGAACCCTCCCGCTGGGACACCGAGGGGAGCGTGGTGTGCGGGTGGCACCTCTGGGATTCTGTGGCTCCAGGAGCTTAGTGAGGGGGGAGGCTGGGAAGCCTGGGCAAGTGGCCAGTTATTGTGATGTTTTTCCCCGTTAAATTTTCCAGATGGAACAGAATACAGGTATGGAAATCTCTGTTGCGGAGCTCTGTTACATCAAAGATAATTAGAGGTGTTTGTCAGGATAGACACCTTCTGGTTGTGGCTGCCCCCATCCTTGGAAGTGTCCAGGGCCAGGTTGGACGGGGCTTGGAGCAAGCTGGGCCAGTGGAAGGTCATGGTTCCACCCCATGGCAAGGGGTGGAACGAGATGAGCTTTAAGGTCTCTTCCAACTCGAACAATTCTGTAATTCTGTGAAGTCCTTAATGGAAGCAGAGTGGTTAGTAAGAGGATTTAAACTCGAATTTAGTAATCAAGGACATAGACTTGCTTTAAAAACCAGTGCGAGATGTGACTGCAGGAGGGGGTGAGGAGTGATCCTCCCCAGTCTCACCACAGGGACCAGAGACCTGCTGCAGTGGGCTGGGGCCCTCTGGGAATCCCAGTTCTTCTGGGATGGCTCATCTGCTCCCTGATAAATTTGAGAGGTGTCCAAAGGTGCCTTTTGTTGGCAAGAAACATTTGTTTGTTTACCTAGGAGCTTTTGGGCTTTGATGCTCTGGCTTTTATTTACAGCAAGGAAGTAGAACAGAGAAAAGAAGTGTTTGGTGGGGATGGAGGGAGCTGGGCTGTAAGAACTGGCCTTCTGCCCCAGGGAAGGTCACTCACTGTGCTCCCCAGGCTGTCCAGGGACGGGGACTTGTTTCCCTCTGTCATCATTTAGTGGAAGACTCCAGCCTGTGTAAAAGAGAGTATTTATAGACACACGTTTCCTGCCAACACCGTGCCTATTCTCAGGCTGCTCTGCAGAGCACAGGTCTCTAAGCTGAGCTGTCACGCAGGTGTTTGGGGCCCCACACCCAGTGCTGGGCTGCTGCCGCCGGCAGCTGGGGGTGGTGAGCGAGCCCGCGGCTGTGCGGGTAAAGTTTGTGCTGACAGAGTGTGTCCTAGAAATCTGCATTTTCCCGTTGTAATCCAGAGGCAGTGACCTGAAAAACAGCCACGGAAAGACTTGGCACTGCTTCTGTCCTCTCATATCTACCCCTTAAGTCTCAAAAAAGCATCTGTGATCCTTTGTTGTTGAAGAGCGCAGAGATCTTACTGCAGTGTTTTGTGTGAATGAAATCTTTAGGAAAAATGGTATTAAATGACCTCAGAAAGATTTTGACTTAATGCCACAGGCAGACATGAGGTGGATCTTCTCTGCCTCGTTTCCCAGGGTAACACCAGTCCTGAGCAGAGATAACGTTTTGTCTGCGATCTGCCTTTACAAACACTTTCCCACGTCCAATAAAACACAGTATTGTGAGAAATGAATGTAGCTCGCAGTGGCTAATTGCACGGTGCTCTCTGGAAACCTGAGTTGCAGCTGTGCAGTAAGCCAGACATGTTGGTGTCTGTGGATTCCCCTCTGCTGCCTGTTCAGGTTTGTTATTTTCCTTTGGCACATCAAACCTTGCTACAAACCCCAGAATCAAGCCTGACTTACAACCTTTGCCGAGTGTCCCACTAAAGACTGACAGTTGTAGCTTTTCAGAAGCTCTTAGCCCTGTAGAGATTTGCAGCAAAAGTTATTTTGAAGAATAAAAATAGCTCCTGGTTGTAGGTAGTTCTGCTGCCTCTTCTTGCAGAAAAAGAGCAAGTCCTGCCTTGGGACAGGGCTGGAGTCTGAGGTTCAGCTCAGTGTGAGGTTTCTCCCTCCTGATGATGCATGTTGCTGGTGTGGATGTGGGCATGGAAATAGTTTTCAGTGACCCGCTCCTGACTGCCCACCTTGGGTGAAATCTTGTGTGTGTTACGTACAAAGTTGTGGGCACAATCTTTTTTCTTCACTTTCCCTCTTCTCTTCTATCTCTTCCCTTCAGGTTACTTGTAGTCATGACAGTGGTGTTTGGCAGTCAGTGCCTTGCTGGTGGGTGTATTTTCCTTACCAGACTTCTCATTCTTTCAATTTTTTCCTTTTTTTCAATTTTTTTCTTTGTTTGGGTTTTTTTTCTGTGCATGTGCACACCCATGTTTAAGTCTTTATTTAAAGATTTATCGTTTCCTTCTGTGAAAAATTCTTGACGTTGTGAGGAGTTTCTGCCTGTTGGAGCCCAGATAAATTACTGCATTTTGGGAGAGGCTGTGAAATTGCACTGGTTTTCTTTCCTTTTGAAGAAGGAAGGGAAGGTGTTTGTGGACATCCAGATGACACCCATTGGGGTTTTTGTCCTCATTTAGATCTTTGCATGTTTGACTTTTTGCTTTCTCAGATTTATTATCTACTCTGCCAGAACTAGTTCGGCTAAAGCTTTTAAAAAAAAAATCAGATATAAAAAAGGGCATAAATTTTATTAGAGCATATGTCTGTTTTTAATTCTAGATGTATAACAGCATTAAGGCCTGACATAAATCTCTCAGTAGCTTATATCTGTGAGAGTTAAGAGATGGAAACCTTCTTTTTCTGTGTTTCCTGTTTCTTGATGCAAGATCTTAAAGATGTCTTACGCTGGCTGAAATTTCACATCTAAAATGGGTTACTCTGGAAGAATTAAATCTCTAGAGACCCGAGAATTGTAGTGCCTGGTTGTATGCACTGTATTTCCTTCCTGGTACAAACAGGCAACAGAGCAGTGGATTGTAATGCCAACAGGGTTTTTTTTGGAAGTGCTGTTGGGTTGAAAATAAGAGATTTATGTTAATTGTGAGATTTGGGAAGTCACAGAAATAATAAACCTTCTGAACCTGGCAGTGCTTCAGTGGGTACTTCTCACCCTCACTGCCTGGGGAGAGTTGTGTGGGGTCCGAAGAAAATTGACTGTTTGGAGGCATCTGAGTCCAGAAGCTGTCAGATACTGCAGTGAGCACGGGCCCATAATATTTCCCGAGTCCTGGGCTTTTAATCCCCTTGGAAGTTTGCTAAATGGCTGCAGGTTTTAGGAAACATACGGTTGAACTTCTCTTTTAAGGATGATCTTTTCGGTCTCTGAAGTGCTTTAACAAGAAGATATGTTTTCACTCCTCCTGAGAACCATCTCCAAGGTGTAATTTGCTGATAATGACTCCACAAAGAGCAGTGAAATGGAAAGGAAGGCATTGATTGTGTGCGCAGCAAATCCTCCCCGAATTCCTGATGGAAGCATCACGCTTGTCTAGTGTCAGCTCTGTTTTAAGCTTACAAGCAAGACTTAAAAGAGACTTTTCCTGGCCTTCCCCTTTACCTCTTTCAAACTTGATTCCTCTCCTAGTTTGCTGGTTTTATCCTTTTTTCCAAATTAACTGCTTGTCCTTCCACCTTTTGGAACCCCTTAATAAGACGTCGCTGCTCATGCATTTGCTCTGTGGGAATGTCCCCGAAAATCCGGAATAACTCTCCTTAACACCAATGCAGTATTCAGAAGCAGGCTTTACTTTATTCCAGCGCTGGATTCACAGGGAATAACTCCACCTTAATGCCAATGCGTGGCTCAAGGTGGTATATTGACCAGAAATACACATAATTGTGTGGAGCTGGTTTCGCCTTGGTGTCTTCTTGGGGGTCTTTAGGGGCCGGATATGGGTTCGTTTTTTGCCCTGGTTGTGTAAAGCTGCACAACACATTTCTGAACAGACTGGGTCGGGCTATTTGACCTGGTACAGAGCTCTCAACATTCCACTGAGGTTCCATGGACCCTTAACCTCAGGAACTATCTGGATACTGGCTCTGCTCAGCATGGGCAGAGGGCTCAGCTCCTTGCTATCCAAAGGAGGATAATGGAGCTGGGGAACGGGCTGGAGCACCAGGAGCAGCTGAGGGAGCTGGGGGTGCTCTGCAACTCCCTGAGTGCAGAGGGAGTGGAGCCAGGTGGAGGTCTGGCTCTGCTCCCAGGGAACAAATAAAAAGTTGCACCAGGGGGAGGTTTAGATTGGCTTTTAGGGAAAATTTCTTCACCGAGTGGGACTGTTTGGCCTAGCTGGTCTGTCAGAGTCACTCTGCATGTGATCAGAGCATTGGTTTGAGCCTTTCACTGCTTTCTGCTGCTCACTTATTTATAAGTGGATGCCCCCCCCCCACATTCCATGAAAGTGACCCTGTTTTGGAGGCTCTGGTGAGCTGGAGCAGCTGATGCCATGTCAGTTCCCGGTGGTTCATGTCGTGCCTCTCCGAAAACTGGGCTCGCAGTTTCCTTTTGAGCAACTCTAGAGAAATCACAGGGTAGGATGTTACCATCCCCATGGAAAAGGGGTTTTTCCTTTCTCAATAACCAGCAGCCACTCAAAATCAAAGCTCCTGTGCCCCCTGAATGCCCAGTTTCCACTTTATCCCATCCTTAAGGTTGGAAACCTCTTTCTCAGAGGGGAGAGCTGAGCAAGGAGGTGGAGAATTGAACCTCTATACTCCTGAAGACCCTTTGCTCTGTGGGCTTTGGCTGTTTCTTCCCACTGCCCCTGTTCTCCCTGGAGTGGAGTGCTGTATGACACGCTTCCGTGTGGCTGCCCACCTCAGGGGATACACAGGGACTGCCACCATCTTTTCCAGGGAAATCATAGGAAACATCAGAGGGATCTTCTTCTTAGAGAGAGCCACAAGATGGAGCAAAATGATTCCAGGAGCTCCTGTGTTTGACATCTCCCTCTTTCTGTCTGAAAACATCAACAAGAAAAGCTCTTGGAGACCCACTGTGAAGCTGGAAAAACCTGCCATGGAACGCCAGGACACGTGGAAAACTGTGAGGCTGAGTTTCAATCTGCTGCTGGGATTTGGAACTTCAGAGAGGGTTGTGCCAAGGTTAAGGGCACCCTGAGCAAGCAGAAGAGTTTCATGATCTCTCCTGGCAATGCATCTCAGCATCATCTTTGAATCTTGAGTACAGGAGCTGTTGTAAGACAGAAATCTGTTCTTTGTAGCATTACCCACAATTTTCACCTGTATCCTAAACAGAAATTAGGTCAAGTGCCTCATTTATTGCTTTGTGACTTCACATGTTCCCTGGGTCCGTGTTCCTGCTTGTTTTCCTGCGGGGGAATGCGTGTGGTGGTTCTTGTGGCTGCGTTCTGTGTGTTACTGGCCACTGGTGTTCCAGAGGCTATTGGTTAGGAAACGCTGTGCTGGGGAAGCAGCTGGGAGTGTCACCTCCTGCCACCAGTTCCAGTGGCTGTCCCTGGGCCTGCTGGCCCATTGGTTGCCTGTTGGCAGCTGAACTGTGCCTCAGCTGCTGCTGCTGCTGCCTCCCTGCAGAACGTCAGAAACTAGAAATTGATGATCAGTCCACTAGACAGGAGAAAATCTGGTTGTTATTTTGTCAGCACATGGTATACTGGTCTTCACCAGCTTGAAATAAGGGGCTGCTGATGAAGGTTATTTCACGAATTTGGAATTGTATCAGATTCCTAGAGAAAGCGAGAATTGATGGATCCAAACTTGCCATGTGCAGCCATGGCTGTTTTATTGCTGCTTCTTTTTTTTTTTTACTCACATTTTCCAGGCCATACAAGAGGAGTTGGATTGAATTTAGGGAACAGAGCTGCTTGTCAAATCTCTCATGTGTCTGCTTCTCCTGTTTCGGTGTTGTTCTGGGTTTTGCACTGAGGTGCATCAAGCCTGAATGGGTGCAGAGAGGTTACAGGAGTACAGACTTCAGGCTGTTATGGCATCCAGCAGATACCACAGAGGTGCCAGAGAAGAATGTTTCCCGGGCTTTGTGAAAAGAGTTTTTGTCTTCCTTCTCAGGTTTAAATTATTGCCTCTGTGAAGACAGGGGACTCGATGATCCTAGAGGTCTTTTCCAACCTAAACAATTCTGTGACCCCAAGGCGAGTTCTAGGAGCCTGACAAACCCCAGAGTGCCAAATAATTTTGTCTAGGACACTGTGCTGCATTAGGCAATGGTGGTGGGGCCCCTGTGCTAAGCCACGGCCAGCTCAAACACCCCCTGAAATGCTTGGGCCCGCAGGTCACCTCAATCTTGCTTGTGTTTCTGTTTTTGCAGAGCTGACCCTGAACCCACCAGAAGGGATTGTGGCAGGTGAGGAGCTGGGCAGGGTTGGTGCACTCTGCAGCTGGAACCTCACGTTCAGGTAGCACTGAGCATTGTTCTGTTTCGTTTCACAGGTCCCATGAATGAAGAGAACTTCTTCGAATGGGAAGCCCTGATCATGTGAGTTAATACTGGTTGGTGTCTGAAATCAGCAGTTGCTGTGATGAGCTTCTAGGAGAGCAAGAACATAAAAAAGTACTGTCAGTTCTGTATGACATCAGCATTGGCCTGCCCTGGGCTGGAAACTCCTCTGGTCCAAACAGGAAGTTACATTTGGACTTTAAACCGGGTGACAGAGGCAGCATTGGTGATGTGTACAACTCGTTATGATAAACTTTTTGTACAGGTGTCGTAATAATAAGCTTGCAGATTTGTCAGGAATCCACATTTGGGCTCCCTTGGAATTATGTTGCATTTACAAACACTGTAGGAAACAAACAGTTGCTTGTAGATCACACAGACCTGTTGGAACATTGCCTAACTGCAAATGAGGGACAGGCTTGAAGTGGAGCAAAATACACAGATTATTAGTGACAGGAGAAAAAAAATCAATGTCTAAAATTAGTTTATTTGCTGTTCGAATTTTTTCTAGAAAAATTGAAAGGTTTTGATCAGAAAAAGTATTGAAATTTAAGTAAAAATTCTTTTGAAGTTCTTCACACTTCATGAATCGGTTGGCGTTGTCAAGGGTTGGATGCAGTGGTTTTGTGTAGAAAGAGATTCACTCTTCTGGTGGTGAATAGCTCTGGTCATGACCTGCTGTGTTTTGGGGGTGATGAAGACTCCTTTACTAAGCTGAGTTCTCTCTCTCCCACTCCCCACCTGATGGGTGTGGTTGTTGGTAGCAAAATTTGCCATGAAAAGACAAAATCTTTTTCCCCAGCATCTTACAGGTTGTCTTCTCTCTTGCTTGTACTCTTATTCGTGCTGTACCTTCTTTGGGAACTTTGAATACGTGGAATACCTGGCGATTTTTACAGAATAGAGTTCTGAAATGGTAGGGAAGAAGAAAAAAGGTGCTCGCATCTGACGATTTATGCAAATACTGCACAATTAAAACATGAAGAAGCTCCAGACCACTAAGTCCATCTTGAAGCTGGTGGTCTGTTGTTAAGGTAGATCCTGGCTCTGTGTTTCAGGATTCCTTTGGTAAGAATTGGTGATTTCCTTTCCTTCAGCCAGGGCTGGGTTGTCCCGGGGGACTCTGGGGGCAGCAGGCAGTGGCTGTGGCCCCGCTCACTCCGTGCCCGCTGTGAGCTGGGCAGGTTTTCCTTGCAACCACCGGTGCTGACTGGTGAGATTCTCAGCTGGCGTGGGTGGCGGAGTTTTCCTAGCTCGGTTTGCTTGGAATGTGTTGTCTAGGGATGAAAAACAAGATTTCTGTCTCTTGGGCTCAGGCATGCAACCAATACAAAAGCGTGGCGAGCTGTAGCGAATTCCCTATTCCACACAAGCCGGCTGTGTGGGTGATCCCGCTGCACGGCAAGCGAGAGCCTCCGAGTTATTCTAGACCTTGGTGAGTGGAGGTTTGGATTACCACTGCTTGTTTGCTCATCGATGGCAAGAGTTGGCAAATGCCTCTGCTTGTGTGCAGCAGTTTCTCCTGGGATAACAGGCTGTGCTTCCTGGTAGCTCAGTGCCCTGAAAATAAACACTTCGCGTGGAAATAGGTTGTTCTGTTGCCCGACACCAGAGATTTTGGCTGCAGGGTCTTATGCTTTCTGTGAGAGGCATAGTCAGCACATGTGCTTCGTAGTGGGCCAGATTTCAGGTCGGACAGCTGTGATTGCTGGGAGTGTGGAAATCCCAGAGGGTTTAACGCACTTCTTGGAATATGGAAGGAAATTCCTGCTTATTGGTACTTCCTCACATCAGAGGTGGTGTGGCTGAGTAGAGGTTTCCTGAGGGACACTCAGAAGTACTTCTGAATTGCCTAGAAAATACCTTTTCTGATGTTTCCCATCACATCCTTAAAGAACAGAGGAGCTGCTTGCAGACTTGAAAGCCCTTTAAAGTGCTGAGTGTTGAGCTTCAGGTCTTTGTCAGCTAAAATGAGAGGCGGAGGTGCTTTAATTTTGGTTTCTATATTGTGTGTGTGTCATAATAAAGTTATATTTTAAGATCTGCTCAATTTGGAAGCTGTGACACAATAGAAACATGTTTACCCTAAACACATTTGGTTACTTTCATCTCTTTACAAACCCTGTTAATAGCAGTGTTTGCAATACCTTTGGAAAGCAAGTTACATGACTTTTTTGTACTTGTCTGTGGCGATCTTCTCCAGTGTTTTGTAATCTCAGATGTGCTGCGTGAGATTCAGGGAATGAGGTGTGCAGATGAGAAAATGAGAGTAAAGCTGCCTACAAAATTTTAGATAGATGAAGTGCAAAAGGTAAGTAACATAACCGAAAAGAACAGAATACTTTTTTCCCTTCACCCGATTTATATAAAGCTAGAGCACATATAATGGCACATAACTTTAAAAAAAAAAGAGACCTAAGAGAGAAAAGACATCTCTCATTTATCAGTTCAAAGGTAGGCTGGGTAATGTTACACAGATTGGTGTAAGAGCTTGGCTTGGAGATAAAATAATGCGTTTTTAAATAATGGAAATAATAATTTGTATCTCCAGTGTTCTTGCCCGCAGCAGCAATGCCGGAGGAATGTGAAACATAGAAATGTTAAGGTTGTATTGACAATCTTTGTATCTCTAAAGGAGAGAACAGATCTTACACTCCCAAAGTGAGTGTAATGGGCACAGAACTGAAAATACCACGTGAAAACCTTTCTGAAGACTGGAGGTGGGGGAGTATTGTTTAAAGCCAGATCTTTGCAACATCATTTCAGGAGAGTTTGCCTTGTGTTGCTCAATCCCCTAGCGCTGCATGAGGTCCTTCAGGCTGTGTCCTGTTCATGGATTTAACATTTCGAGGCCGAGTTTTGCCCTCTTTGGTTGGCATGTACAAGTGTGTGTTGCAACTGAAGTTTATCCCCGAAAGACACAAAAGCACGGGATGGTTAAGAACTTTATTAGCCCAAAGATTGCTTGAAAACTAAACAGTCTAAATTGAAGTCAACATATCACAAAGCTGTTTAGAAAGGTAATTAGATCTATAATTAGGCTTATGACTTTTGTTTCCATTCCCCTTTTGGGCATCTGATGATTGTGGGGTTTGGTGTTTTTCCAGTGTCTTTTTACAAATAAGCCATTTGCAAATGTATGTGAAGCTGTGATTATAGAATTAGAATCACAGATTCATTAAGGTTGGAAAAGACCTCTAAGACCATTAAATCCAACCATTTGCCAAGCACTGACAAATTCACCACTAAACCGTGTCCCCAAGTGCCACATTCACATGTTTTTTTGGAATGCTTTCAGGGATGGTGACTCCACCACTGCCCTGGGCAGCCTGTGCCAAGGCTGAACAACCCTTTCAGGGAAGAAATTTTTCCCAATAGCCAACCTAAACCTCCCCTGTTGCAACTTGAGGCCGTTTCCTCTTGACCTGTCTCTTGTTCTCTGGGAGCAGAGCCTGACCCCCACCTGGCTGCACCCTCCTGTCGGGGAGTTGTAGGAGAAGGTCCCCCCTGAGGAGCCTTTTCTCCAAACTAAACCACTTCCATTAGCTGTCCTCCTCAAGGTACTTCTCTCTCCTATTTGGCAGATACACCCAGCGCTCTTCTCTGCCCCTTGCATGAGTAACAGCCAGCTCCTGGAGGTCAGAGCTTCTCATTTTCATGCTTTGTCTTCTGTCAGCTTTGGAATCGCTGCAGAGCCAGGGGGGCGATTGCAGAAGCTGCCATGCTCTTACCTCCCTGGCCCTCCCAATGTCCTTTGTGAGCTAAAAGTGATGCTGTCAAGAGTGTTTTGTAGTTGCAAATGCTGTCTTGGATTAACTTTAATAATTTCTTTGAAGTTGATCCTGGCAGCGCTGAGTGGCTAAAACAAAAGCATTTTGCTCACATAATACAGGGCCTAAAATGGAGTATGTTGGGCTGAGTGTATTTGACAGAAGAGCCCTTAAGGCTGTGGGTTTGCTCTCAAAACAGAACATAGACACCCACCAGCTTTTCAATGCCTGTATGTACATACTCTCAGAAGTTCAACAATAAGCCTTTAAAATGCAGCTGGGATTAAAATGGTCATGAAAAAATGCATTCAGTTTACTCTCAGATGTGAATTGAATCCTGACTAAATTTAGGGAAAAGGCCAGAAAGGGAACAAAGTGATTGAGATGGTTTAGCTTTCATTCTTGCAGAATGTTGATGCATTTCTCTTAGCTTACCTGCCAGGGTCAATATTCATGTTTAAATCACATAGTTCTTGTGTTTATCTGCCAGCCAAGTCTTTTGAACCCCAAAGTTTGAGAGAGTAAGTCTTCTAAGGGCTTTAGGATTTGCTGCTCTCCCAACTTTAATGTTCCTTCTGGCATAGAGAATGTGGATTGGGAGGAGGAGGCACGAATATATTCCTAACCCTTTTTTCCCAGACAGTGGAACCTTTGTTTGAAGGGCTTTTTACTAAATACATGAGGTTTCCTTGGCTACGATTTTCAGTGCCGAAGCTTTTTTCGTCATCTTTCCAATCAAGGGAAATCATGTTTGTGTTACAATTTCCAGATGGTTCATCAAGTTGGAATAAATCATGGCTAATAAACTTGGTTTTTTGCACACTTTCCACAAGTGTTTTACGTAGGCAGGGTAAAATAGTTGTCTTTATGTTCTCAACTCGATTGCACTTTGAACTAGATTCGGAACACAATAAGGAAATGTTTCTACAAGAACTCTGATGAAGCCATTTGTTCTCCACCTGCACTTGAGCGAGGGCAAGCTCAGTACCTGAAGTCTGCAAAGACACGTTGTTGTCCTGCATCTCCTCTGACAATTACGGCCTCTGAGCTGTGTTTTTATTTTTACAAACCTTTGCTGTGTTTTCTGCGTCAGACAGCGATAAGTGTTTGTGTGGTTGTGCCTAGATGCTGGCAGTTGGGATCTCTGTGGGGTTTATAAATTAATTTTGAGCTCCAGCATTTGACATCTCTGTCTTGTAGAGCATAACAGTATCTTCAAAGGCACAGGAGTCCCACACCTGCCTCTGCTTTCGCTTGACATGCAGACACTCAAATCCTGGAACATGCCTTGGAGCCAGATACTCCAATTATATCCAGACACACCCTGCTAATTAAACAGTGTTGTGACCTTCCTAGTAATTTAGTGTGCAAGCTTTGATTTCCCCCTTGCCTCCCAAGCCTCATATTTGGATTTAAGTTTATGAGGTGTGGGCTAAGAGCACCTTAACTCTTTGTTTCCTGGAGAAGATGATACAACCCATGCCTCACATGTCTCATTAGACAAGGATTTGAGTGAAGGAGCTGTTTAAAACTTTGGTGAATAACATTTTACCTGTTTCTAGGGGTCCTGAAGACACCTGTTTCGAGTATGGGGTTTTCCCTGCTATCCTGAGTTTTCCGCTCGACTACCCGCTGAGTCCCCCGAAGATGAGGTTCACGTGCGAGATGTTCCATCCCAACAGTGAGTCTGATGCAGCAGGATGCACGGGGGAGTGGGTTGCTTGTGCAACTTAAAAAAGAAACTTGAGCAGCAGGAGAGTTGGCATCCTCCCTGAGGGTGGTTTCTCTCCCTCTCCAACCCTGAGCACGCAGGACGAGCGTTCAGCTGCCCAGCAGTTTTGCTCTATCCTAGGGTCCTTTTCTCTTTATCCCATTATTCCTCGTAAACCTTTTGCTTGTAAACAGTCCAAGGAGGATTCCAGCAAATTCCATGCCTTTAAATCTTCGGTACAGGATGTGAGACTTAGTGAATGAATACAGGCTCTTTCCAGACACAGAATCATACAATATGCTGAGTTTGGAGGGACCCCTCAGGATCGTGGTGTTCAGTGCAGGACACCCCAAGAATCCCACCATGTACCTGGGAGCGTTGGTTCCCAACACACCATGAACGCAGTCTTGCTCTGTGGCTCGTATTTAGGTATTTTGGTGCTATTTTAATGACTGAAAAGTTGTTCATGGGTGCAGCTTTATTAGGCAGCATGGCTTTTGCCCCATGAAATCACAGGTTTGTTTAACATTTCTGAGGGGGTCTCTCTGAAATACAGAGTGCTCTGTCCAAGCAGACAACACATTTGCAGGTGTTTAATATTCAAACTTTTCTGGCCTTTGCCTTTCAATACTGATTGAGTTGTACTCCGTGATCATAAAGGTCTTTTCTGACCTTAGTGAATCTATGATGGTGACAGTATTATCTGAAGCCTCTTCAGTGGGAGTAACTGCAGTGACAAGAAGCACAGCTAACGAGTTAAAAGCCTTGGACATGAAAAAACCTTAAAGCCCCCTGTTTGCAGCCTGGACCGCTACTTTCTGGGATCAGCCTTGGAATTCTGTGTAAAATCATGGCTTTTGACATCTGCTGAATCAGCTTGGATTGTGCAAAGGTTGTTTATTACTGCCCAGGTTTGATGGGCTGGATCTGTGTTGGGTTGTTTATTACTACCCAGGTTTGATGGGCTGGATCTGTGTTGAGGCTGTCAGATCTCTGACTCTCAAGAGCAGGAAAAGGCAAACACTGCGCTCCTGCCTAGTGCTTCCTCTTCAGCTGACATCCTTGCACTTGGAAAACACAGCTCATAATCTCAGCTGGGAATCGATTTATTTCATCCTATATACAAGGAATTTTGCAATTTCTTGAAGTTTCTCTGTTATTCCCTTCTGGAAGCACTGCTTGTGCAGGTCCTTGCCCATTTAATCCGCATCTTTCTGTTCTGCTGTGGAAGACACACCTGCATGTCACAGCACAGAACTGTGGGGACATGCCCGAGGCAGTGTGGCATCACCTCTGGAGCTCCAATGTCCACAGCAGGACAGCCTTTGGCACTTGGAAGCGGTTGTAGCCATGTCAGCACCTTGCTCCAGCTGGGCTGATTTACCCAAACTTCTTGCCAGGACTGAGCAAATCCTTGTCCCTGCAGCTCCAGCTGTGGCCTTGGCTTGAGGTTCACTGCTCGCAGCTGTGTTGTGTGCAGCACTGCCAGGAGAAGTGGGGTGTGGAGAAGCACAAATTGCCTGACCCTTGTGTAAAAGAGTGGCTTTACACATGGGTGTTTCTTCCGTGGGATAATTGGAACACACTGGATGGTCAGCTCAGCTCTTCAGAGTCCTGTGACTTGGAGTCTTCTTACTATGAAGCTGAGATCACCTGAAGCAGACACTTGAATCTTTCTTCTCAGCTGGGGTTGTGGTGGGCTGGTTCTACCCAGAAAGGCTGCAGAAAGGGGTGGCTGGGCTGTGCTTTTTCTGGTTTTTTCCTCTCCCTGTGAGGAATCGCAAGGAAAATGTTTGAAACGTCTGGTGTGTTCCCTCATCTTTGCAGTTTATGTTACGTGAAGGGGGAATCGAGATACCGCAGAACTGTCTTCTCTTAAATTAAAATGACCTTCTTGGATGCTCTGGTGAAAATAACTGAGTAGTGGTTGATGGCATTGCTTGCATTGGCACTGAGAGTCAGCGTGGGGAGATCATAGGATCATAGGTGGTTTGGGAGGGATCGTTGGAAGGGCCATTAAAACCCATCCCATTCCACCCCCTGCCACGGGCAGGGACACCTTCCACGATCCCAGGTTGCTCCGAGCCCCGTCCAACCTGGCCTTGGACACTTCCAGGGATCCGGGAGCAGCCACAGCTTCTCTGGGCAACCTGTGCCAGGTTCCCACCACCCTCTCAGGGAACAATTCCTTCCCAATATCCCATCTAATGCTGCCCTCTGGCAGTGCGCAGCCACTGCCCCTTGTCCAAAGTCCCTCTCCAGCTCTCCTGGAGCCCCTTTAGGCACTGGAAGGGGCTCTGAAGTCTCCCTGGAGCTTTCTCTTCTCCAGGCTGAACGCTCCCAGCTGTCCCAGCCTGTTTCCAGAGCATCTCTCTGTGGCCTCCTTTGGACTCGTTCCAACAGCTCCACGTCCTTAGGTTGGGGGCCCCACAGCTGGACAGGGGCAGGTCTCACCTGAACAGAGGGAGAGAAGATCCATACATCTTCCTGGAATCAGCCTTTGATGTCTTGACTGTGCCGCTGTGTTCCAGCTGTTTTAAATGAGGCACTGCACAGAAACAGGAGACTCCCTCACCACTGAAATACCTCCTACCAGTGGGTTCCTGACTTGCAAGAAGGGCTGATTCAGCACCTGCTGTTTTCACCTCTTCCAGCTACGGTTAGACCAGCTCCAGTCCCCAGCCTGGGGCTGCAGGAAGGACTGTAAATAAAAGTCCTCCATCGTGCTTACGTGCTTGGGCAGACATAGCTGGGTGAATGGAAGGAACTGGAAATGAGCACAGCTGCTTCCAGCAGTCATTCCCACTTTGTTGTCTCTTGCTTTCCTGGCAATGGCACCAGTTTGGTCACCTGAGGAACAGAAGCCCTGAAATTATTGCCCTAAAGTTGTCATTCCTCAGGAGTTGTAGAATTAGGCCACATTACTAGAGCAGTGTTTTCTTTCGTGGTGCCTCTTCAGCCTTTGTTTGGTTTCATTACCAAGTCAGTAGAGTCCAATCTTTGTGAAGACAACTTGTACTGTTGCAGACACATTGCTAAAGGTGGGAGGGGAAGCACCTGGATCCTTAATTCATAGGTTTCCTTGTTTCCAGGTGCTTTAATGCAGCTGAGCTTTAAGAAAAAAAAAAAAAAAAGAAGTGGGAGTTCTTCTGGTTGCACCTCAGTGATGTTCAAAAAAAGATCAGTCCTACTGTTCATAATGTATTTAACATAACACTTTATTTTTTCTCATGTTTATGATATATATAACATAACACTTTCCTGTCCTTTGTGCAATCCTTTTCATGGTCACAGTCCAGTGGAGGACTCCAGTGTGCATTCATTTCCATTTCAGTAGGACTGGTTACCTGCTTGGAGCTGTGCCTGTGCATAAATCCTTGCCTCATTCCACCAGGCTGCATCGTTCGTTTTTCCCTTGGAGCCTGTCACTGATTATTAAATGACACAAGTGCTCCCAGCAGGTTTCTCTTGGGCAAGGAGTTTGTTAGATTTGCTTAAGAAGATTTTTCCTAGGTTTTTGTCTTTCAGATTTTGTGTCCTCTTGCCTAAAGAGGAAATTTAAACCTGGATTTAGTTTTAGACATAGAAAAGCCAAGTCTCAAGGCTGATCTATGCTCAAGACAGATTTGGAGATGCTGAGCATTTCCACTGAGTAACAACCACTCCTCTGTACTTTTTGTGCAGTTTACCCAGATGGGAGAGTCTGCATCTCCATCCTTCACGCTCCTGGGGATGATCCCATGGGATACGAGAGCAGCGCGGAGCGGTGGAGTCCCGTGCAGAGCGTGGAGAAGATCCTCCTGTCGGTTGTTAGCATGCTGGCAGGTGAGCACTGCTGTCCTGTCTGCACTTCCTCAGTCAGCTGGACCTGCCTCCTGCTTCTTGCTTTGTTCACTCAGCAAAGCACGTGGAAAACTGCTCAGCAGCAACCACAGTTCTTAAAACCCTGCTATTTAATTATTTATTAGTAAACCAGTGCTCTGAGAAGAGCTGGAAAAAATGCAACTGACTTAGTAACAGGTTTGGGGGTGACTGCAAGGCTTTCCTTCCAGGTTGGTAGCAACCAGGCCAGCAGTGATGGGTCAGGTGGGTCCAGAGACTCAGCTGCTTCGTTGCTCCTGGACAAAACCCTCTCTGTATTTTCTCTGCTGTCCACTCAGCTTTTAAAGCTGTGGGTTACAGCCTGTGTTGGATTTGGCTTTGGCAGCTGAAGGGTTATCAGACCTAACCAGTACAGTACACTGGAGTCCATGGCCTCTGATTCAGAAGCCAGCACACTCCGTTTCTCTTTGTTCTTCCTACCTGGGAATGTGCCCCACTCTGCCCTCTCTGGTTCAGAGGAAGGCTTCTTGAGAAGAGACCTGGGGTGAAAAACTTTCTGTGGAGCCTTTCAAATGGTTTTGCCTAAATCTAACAAGGGTTGTGGATCAGCTCTGTCATGTACAGCTCTCTGAAAGAGGGATCGTTTTCCACGCAGTGGACAGAGCCTCTGAACTGCCTGAAGAGGGCAGAGCCATGTCCCTTAGAACTGGTTTTGAAGGATAAATGGGTTTAGAAGCTTCAAAGTTGACCAAAGAGCAGGCAACAGATTCCCACATGGGACTGTTTTAGCTTTGGAATAGTAACCTGCTGTTGGGAAGCTGTGCAGGCAAATAGTACCTGGTGGGCTTCCCATGGCTTCCAAGAGCTTGGTTTGTGGTGCAGCCGTACCTGGACTGGTAAGTGTGGGAGTCACCTGGTCTCGTTCTCTGCCTGTGCATCCTGCTTTCCCATGGCTTTTGGAGGAATTAGGCTAAAACACCAGTGGTCAGCTTCTTTCAGGGTACTGGAAAATTCTCAGCCCTGGCTCTGCAAGTCGTGTAAGCCCAAGTTTACCAGACTGGGTGACCTGCACGCCTGCTGGTTTTTAAGGTGGGCCATCAGGCTCATGTGGAGAAGGATGGGAGCCCGAGATACCTGCCATGAACTGGGCTGGGGTGGGTGTGGACTGGTGTGTAAAGGGAAGTGGGTGTTAGTGCTTTGTGGAACCCCAGGACAGCGTCCTGCTCTGCGCTGCCCACAGACCTGGCCAATCCTGGGTTTTGGGTTACCTCCATACAAAATGGGGAGCCCCTGGGACTGCAGCACTTCGTGTGCTTTGTAAAGCGTTCTGAAATCATCGGATGAAAGATGTTGCAGAAATGAAAGCATGTTCTATGGGTTTCCTTGGACTGTTTTGTTGGTTTTTAATAGAACAAGCCATCCCAACAAGTGACAGCCTGTTTGGGTGGCCTGCATGGAGGGGCTTTGTGTCTGGGAAGCTGGAGAACAAGAAAAAAACCAACGTTCTGCAGGGAGAAACATGCAGTTTTAAAAGCCCTTGACAGCACTAGGGGTGCCACACTGTGTTGGCCATGTCCATGATGGGGCTGCACTGCTGAAAGCACGAACAAAAGAAAGCCCTGCTCCTGTGCCATTTGTTTCTTGCCTAAACTCGACCTTGTTGTGATATCCTTTCTCTTGTGGTCAGTTAAATCAGAGCCTTTTGGGAATCCAGGAGCTGTCATTGGATTTGCTTTAGTGGTGTTTCTGTAGTCTCCAGGAGCAGAAGTGTGTCAAAGCCTTGGGGAAGTGGCATTCTTGAAGAAGCAAGAAGCTCCATTGCCCACCTGCCTTTGTCTTTCTCGTTTCAGAGCCAAACGATGAAAGTGGAGCCAATGTAGACGCCTCCAAGATGTGGCGGGAAGACAGAGAACAATTTAACAAAATTGCCAAGCAGATTGTGCAGAAGTCACTTGGACTTTAAGTTCACACAGAGACTGAAGTGTTTTGTATTTCTCTCCACCTGGAAACGAGCAGTGCTCAGTGCTGGTACCAAAAAGGAAAACTTTGTAAAACTATTGGCCTAGTTCTTATAATTTGTTATTTATTTACCATCTCTTTTCTTCCACTGCTCCAGAGAAGCCTCTAGTTCACTCACTAAATTGTGTGGAAAAGGGATTTAATGGTAGAGAAAAATACAGAGACCATGCTGTCTCGAAGGCTGCTTGTTGCTCCCTTACTTTGTGGTGCAGGAAGCCTGGAGACTTGGCAATCTGCAGCCCTCCCTCACCCATCTGCTGTTGGAGAGCAGTGCTGGTTTGGATTATCTGCTGGAAGAATTAGTTGTGTTTTTATAGGTAGCATTGCATCTGGAGCAGCAGTAGACAGGAAATAATCTATCCATTCTATGATACTTGTTAGGCTAAGGGCAGCAGTCGCAGACAGATCTGATTGGAAGAGAGCAGGGTTATAGTCAGGTGTGTTAGCAAAGAAAGGAGCTTTGGGGAGTGAGCTGTGAGGACTGGCTGGGGGTCTGGAATGGGCTGGTGTTCCCATGTAACACTGTGAGTTTGTACTGAGCCTTTGAGTCAGCGTTGGCTTGGCAGAAGTCCCAAGAACTGCTTTATTATTCCTTGAACACACTCAGTTGTAAACTTTACACTCAGTTAGAGGCACAAGGTGTAAAGGCTGGATTGTTAAAGGCCTTGGTCCAAGTTCACCTGGGCGAGGTGGGTCATTGGCATTTGGAAAATACGGTGAGGATGTGTTTGCTGTGCTGGGCACGTTCATAGCTCTGCAGGAATATCAGCTCACTCTGGTGACACAGGAGTGTTGGGAGGATTTGGCACTGCTTTGCCATTTCAGCCCCGTCACCCATTTCCAGGCGACCGAGCCAAGACGAGCGTGATGGACTTAACAAAAATGACCTGTGACACTCTGTACCGAGTGCTCCTGTGAGTTAAACAGGAGCCAGAGGAGACGGGCTGCTTGCTCGAGGATGGTACGACGTGTGCTTTGGGCTGCAGTGTTGTAGCCGGTGTGAAGGGTGCAGGAAACACCAGCTGGTCAGTTCCTAAAGCTGCTGAGGGGCCTCTGCTGACCTCGCTGCTTCGCAAGCCAATCTCACGTGTAGGTCCAAACTTCTCCGATTTACTACAAGCAATAACACGCCCATTTATAGCACACGGGATCCAATTTTGTTGGCAGCTTTAAACGGGCTCAATTTGACAAGGGCTGGGGTTTTTTTTTAAATGTGAAAAGCGTGTGGCGTGGAAGGAGTCACACCACGAAGAAGGCTTTACAGGGGTGATCGTGTGCGTGGTACAACCGTTCAGCATTTCTGTCTTGCTGTCTGTGCTGCGGATCGCGCTTCGCCGTCGTTCTGCGCCTCCGGAGAGTTGTATTGCTACAACCTGCTGATTTTACCTCCTCGTAGAAGTAATTGTGGCTTTGATGTAAGGGTGGGAGTGGGACTGGACATAGCTTGGGAGCAGAGATGATGAAATAGTGTTGTACCTAACTAGTATTTCAAGGCATACAGGAAAATGTAGCACTTTATGCAAACTGGGAGTGTTTTTTTGCATTGGAGGAGAGGGAGGGTTGCTCCTGGGAGTTCTGCAGCCGGAGAGCTGTGAGAGCCACTGCAGAACCACAGACGTGGCAAAAGTGGGGTTTGCTTAAGTGCAGAGTGTTTTATTCATGTGTGCTTGCTCATTATCTTGATTTTATGGTGGGATTTAGTCTGTATACTGAAAATAAAGTGATTCTATTTTCTCCTTTTATAGTTGTACACGAGTGTATCGCAGTGGGTGTTGTATCTGGGTAACCACCCGGCCAAGAGACTTGCTCCAAAGGAGTGGAAGGGTTTATTCTAACCCAGTTAAAACATGGGGTACTTCAGGAGGAGTGGAAGAGCTGACATGATTACATGGACATTACAGGCAAATGTCTTGTCTCTAATGCTGGCAATGGCTGGATAATTAAAAAAAAACCTATAAAAATCTGACAGTGGGCAGATGTGGTGTAGTTTGCTCCTTACAAACGTTGTTATATCCACGTGCCTGGCCTGGGAAGTTCTTGTGAACGTACAACAGGTGAGTTCATTCAGAATGTGCTGATATCAGCCCTTGGGTTTGAGGAGGACACGTAGATCATAGAATCACTGAATGGTTTGAATGGGAAGGGACCTTAAAGACCATCTAGTTCCAATCTCCTACCATGAACAGGGACACCTTCCGCTTGACCAGGTTTCTCAGATGCCCAGTTCCTACTCAGAGTTTCCATAGTCCCCAAATCTCTGTTCAGAAATAAAAATCCCTTCTTTTTAAGTGACTGACGTGCAGTGGGCTTGCTGAAGCCATTCAGTGACCATATCTACCTCTCAGTCTTGAAGGTGACAAAATGTAGGCACAAATTCACCTCAGAGGACTAAAACTTGGTGTCGAGGTGAGAACTGTCCTAGTTGGTGGCTGTTTACTCAGCTGAAGCCAGTGGTGAGCATTTGCGTTTATTGAAAGAAATTCATTGTTCATTGTGTTCATTTAGGAAGGAATTCTTCCCTGTGAGGGTGGGGAGGCCCTGGCACAGGGTGCCCAGAGAAGCTGCCCCTGGATCCCTGGAAGTGTCCAAGGCCAGGTTGGATGGGGCTTGGAGCAACCTGGGATAGAGGAAGGTGTCCCTGCCCATGGCAGGGGGTGGGACTGGATGGGCTTTAAGGTCCCTTCCAACCCAAACCATTCTGGGATTCTATGAAAGGTTTAAAGGTGGCAGTGTGGTTGGCATGTTAGATTCCCTGTTTCTGTTTGCTATAAGGAACTAAAACATTATTCTGCAACAAACGGAATCCTTGCATGAAGCAGGAGGGTTCAGCTCACACAGTGGAGGTGTGTGGGCTCCTGCTGTGGCCAGCTGAGAGGGTCTCATGGCACAGGCACCTTCCTGCAGGTGGGGAACACCTGAAAGGTAAAGCTTGTAGAGCTGGTGTGTGGCTCCTGGGATAGACTTCCCTGACAGACTCCATCGTGTCCCGTCCTGAATGAACGCTCATGTCGGCAGGATGTGCAGTACTGGCCAGTAGCAATGTTTTTCTGAGCAGTTGTCCTTTTTCAGCCTGAAACACTTATAAAACATGTTCCTTGGGGAGTGTCAGAGCTCTACAGGTGTTATGCATGTAGGTAAAGTATTAAAGGTTTTTTAAAAATCCTTTTCTCTGGATTATATTTGCTTTAGGCTTTTATATTAAAAGAAGAACCTCAACCAAACCCTTCAACAAAGCTGTAAAAATGCAAGCAACGTCCTCTTTAAAGCCTTTGTATATACACACATCCACACACGCTCACTGTTGTTTTTCCTTGGCACAGGGGCTGTGTCAGAACACACACAGTGGGCTGTGAGACATCCATTAGCTGGGTTGGTGTGCCTTTGAAAGTGTGAGAGGCGTTGGAGCCACATGAAACGGCTGCAGCTCGGGGGCAGAGCCAGCCCTGGGCTCCCTGCCAGCTCTTTTTTTGCCTTTCTGGAGCGATATCTTGAATGGAAGGTGGTGCTCTGCGTCGGGACGGATGCAGCAGGGAAGCTCCGTGCCTTGGGAAGGTCCTTGCTGTCCTCCTGAAGCTGTGTCTTGGTGAGGATGCTCTGTGTGTTTTACCCCTGTGAGAACGGAAAGGAGAAGCAGCCCAGATCTGAAATGTCCGTCCCCGATGCCAGCCATGCTGCTGATCCCGGGGTTGTCTCGGATGCGGGATGGGTGCAGCAGCCTCCCCTGTCCCGTGGTGTGGGGCTGTGCGTGTGGCTGAGCCAGGGCAGGGGCAGGGACGGAGGCTGAGCACGGGAGGTCCTCGCAGTAGCCTGGCAAGACGCAGCACAGGTCACGTGTCCCACGTGCCTTCTCCTTCAGATTTCCCTGACTCTGGGGAAGAAGAAAATCTCTGCACTTCAGGAAGCCCAAAAGGCTGGAGGAGTGCGAGGGAAGAGATGCTGGGGGTCTTGCTGCCAGCTGGAGGCAGGGCTGGGGGTAGCACAGGAAGAGGAAGGCGCAGGAATCTGGAGAATTCCTCTAGCGTCTGAGGGCCTGAGCTGCCAGCCCCAGTGAGGGCTCCTGGTGTCCCCTCTCCTGCTGCCAGGTGCCACCCAATGTCTTGGGCACCAAAAGTGCTGTGCCAGGCTCCCTGGTGCTGCAGGGACGAAACCCATCGCTGAGGAGGGAACTGTTCAAGCCACTGAACATTTGGTGGTCCCGCTTGGTGCTCTCGTGGTCCTACAGGAGCGTGGGATGGCTGGGGGGTCTGTGCCTTGCCCATGACTCCAGCCCTGGTGATCTTCCTGCCTCTCCCAGCCTGCTCCAATGGGTCTTCTCCCAGGGCAGGTGCTGTAAGAGCCCCAGGAGAACCAGCCAGGTGGCTTTTGAAGGTGGCTCACGCCCCCCGAGATGGGACTGGGCAGTAGGTAAGATGATGGGGTATGTTAATACATAATTAATGGCAGCCACACGGCCCGTGGGTTATTACAGGGTGAGCAGCGTGTGTGAGCTCTCGGGACGGATTTGGGAGCGGGTCTGTCCGGTCATGTCCCTGAGGGGCGTGGGGGGAGATGAGCCAAGTCCTGGCCTGAGTCCCCTTCCTCTGTGCATGGGGCATCCTGGTTGGGGGGGTGAGGCTGTGGCTCTGTCACAGCTCTGACCAGAGCCAGGTGTCCCTGGCCGGAGGGACTGCAGGGGGTGGCCGGGAAGGGGTGGCCAGGGACAGGGCTTGCTGAGGAGTGGAGGCAAACGCCCCCGCTGCGGCCGGGGGCTGCAGGGTGACACGGGAGGTGGGTTCAAAGCAGCAGAAATGCAGGATGCAACACGCAGGGGGTGGGGGGCACCCACGTGCTTGGGTGCAGGGCCCGGCATGGGGAGGCTCTCCACCCACGGCCGGGATGGAAGTTTGGGCCCAACACAGTTTTCCCCATGCCAAAACAATTTGGCAGATTGAACCCAGGTGGGGTGGCATGGGGATGTTGGATGAATTGGGGTTTCTTTGCTGAGTCTGCCTGGGACAGGCTCATACAGACTCCTCTCCTGGCGTGGTGCTTCACCAGGATCCCTCTGCCGGTCAGAGGATGACCCCTCAGAGAGCTGATCAAATCCAATCCCAGTCAGATCCTTCCAAGCTTGGTCAGCAGGTCAGGTGCTGGGGGATCTCTGACTGTGAGACAGGTGTGTTAGAGACATGCCCACGTCTCCAATCTGAAAATGACCAGCAGAGCTCATCCCCAGGGGTGCCTTGCTTCCCCTTGCCATTCATCCTTCTGGGAGCTAGGAAATGGTGAAATATGGAGTGGATTGGATCAGGAGAACTTGTTCTGAAGCAAAAACCTCTGGGGTTGGAGATCCTTCCTTGGTATCTACAGGCTTGCTGTGAGGGTGGCTCCAGAGGGGTCTCGTTCAGCCAGAGCTCGGCTTTTCTCACCACTTCTTGCAGTGGAGGAGGGTGCCAGACAGGCAGGCTGGAGTCCAGGTGTTTTCAAACCCACTCTGTCTGGAGAGGCAGTTAGAAGTTGAGCTTTGTCCTTGGCCAGATACCGCTTTGACAGGGGATCTTCTCCTTGGAGCCTAGGCATGGCCTTGGTGGGAGGGCTGGGGTTTGTGGGCTGTAGGAAGCTGTTAAGGCTCTCTATGAAGCATGGTTTTACAAAAACATCGGTATTATTGGAGAAGCCACTTGTCCAAAGTGTCCCCATCCAGCCTCACTTAGCATTTGATACTTTCAGCATCTGTCCCTGGAACACCCAGTCAGTGACCAGGGGGCATTTGATTTATTTTATCCATTCATCCCCATCCAACAAGACTCGTAGGTTGAATTCTCTCTCACATGTTAGATGCCTCCTTCTTTGCTCAGAGAAGAAGCTGTGGCTGCCCCATCCCTGGAAGTGCCCCAAGGCCAGGTTGGACGGGGCTTGGAGCAACCTGGGATAGTAGAAGGTGTCCCTGCCCATGGCAGGGGATGGAACTGGATGGGCTTTAAGGTCTCTTCCAACCCAAACCATTCTATGATTCTTCTGTAGATGCTTCTGTTCCCCCTTGGAGACCCACAGAAGTGATCAGGATGATCTCCTCCACTCTGAGCCAGGGCTGAGCTCACCCCTTCCCCACCACAGGTGTTGTGCCTTGGCCAGTTACAGGAGTCTGGGTGTCATCACAGAATTGTTTAGTTGGAAAAGACCTCTAAGATCGTGGAGTCAAACCTTTACCCCAGCACTGCCATATTCCCATGCCTGAGCACCTCAGGAATGCCCAGTGGTGCTGGGGAGTAGGACAGGAGCTGTGGTGAGCGGGATAACCCTGCCGAGAATGCTGTCTCTGTGCTAGAGATGACCAGGCTCCGAGGGTTGGGTGGCAGGGACCTCAGCACGGGAACAGTGTCCCCACTGTCCCCAGCGGCATCTGCACAGCTCTGAGCGCAGGGGGCCGCAGTGCTGCAGCCGGAGTGACTGGGCAGCAGCACTGCGCTGGAAGAACTGCCCTGAAGAAAGTCATGGAAAACAATAGGAATTGTTCTCTGCCTTTGTTCCCTTTCCTTCCCGGATGTCGGAGGAGATGGAGCCGCGCTCGGCTGCCGGCGGGTGGGCAGAGCGAGCGTGGCTGCCGGCGCTCCCGCCTTGGCACCCGGAGAGCTGCCGAGCCCACCGCCTGCTCTGCCGCCTGCCGGCTCCTCCAGAGCCGGAATCATCGCTCGTAGAGTTATTAAAGCTCGACACTGTCATGCGAGTGAGTGATAAAGTTGGCCGGTGATTCTCTGTGTCGGGGGGCAGGAGGTTTTCTTAGGGCTGCAGAGCAAAACGATGCTAAAGCTGCTGTTTGCTGCAGGGACCTCAGCCCACGATCACAGCCCAGATTTGCTGCCAGCACTGGGGAGGGGATTGTGGTGCCCACACCTTCCCGGGGCGGGCGGTCTGAGGCGGGCTTGTGGCAGAGAAGTTGCTGACTGGTCCCTAACGTGGGAGCCATGGGATCATTTCGGTCCAAGCAGCACCGTGCTTCCCATTTTCTGTCCCTGCCGGTCCTCAATGGGCCCGAGCATGTGGAGGCAAATCCCTGGGTTTCCCTGCTGTGGCTCTCTGTGCCGCTTACCACCACCTGCCTGTTGAGAGCTGGTGCGTGTGGTCACTGCCCGGATCAAAGGGCTACAAGCGAAGGTGGAGGAGGGTTTCCCCCAGCACTGCCAAGGGAGATTCCTCTCCCCATGCCAGAGCCAGCCCTGGGGCTCAGGTGTTACTCCACGGCAGCCTACAGAGAGAGATCATAGAATCAGAATCCCCAAATGGTTTGTGTTGGAAGGGATCTTAAAGCTCATCTCGCTCCAAACCCCTGCCATGGGCAGGGACACCTTCCACTAGCCCAGGTTGCTGCAAGCCCCGTCCAGCCTGGCCTGGAGCACTTCCAGGGATGGAGAGTCCACAATGTCTCTGGGCAATGCTCAGCACGGGGCACTTGGCATGGGGTTCTCCTGGCCAAACTGACAGTTCCCCACAGAGAGCCCCCAGGTGTGCGTGTCCAGCCTGGTGAGCTGCTGATCCCGATGCAGGAAAGCTCGGATGTTTCCAAACCCCCGGCTGCTCTGCACAACCCCAGGGTGTTGGGACACCTCTCGCTGAAGGAGATTAAAGCACAGGCAGTAAGCATGGAACAGGAATGTTGCCTCCTTACCCTTGGCCTCTGGAATACTGTTTATTCCCTTTGCAGAGAGATCTCAGCTGAGCTCAAAGCCAAGCAGAATTTTCCCATTGCAGGTGGAGCAGGGGGTCCAGGCAGAGCTCCTAGATCTCCTACACCACCACCAAGTGACCTGTGAGCCCCTCTCTTGCTCTTTTGCCTCCATGTAGACCTGAGACCTACAGAAAACACCCAGAGCGCTGTTCCCATGGTCGGCGTGCCCATGGTTGCCTGGGTTGGATGCCGTCCATCCATACACAGCTGCCCTACTGGAAAGTGGTGAGTCTGGGGATCCTGCAGCTGCGGGGAGGTGGCTCAGCCTCTTCAACAGGTTTGGGCACACTGGGGGAAGGTGACAAAAATTAAACCAACTGTATCAGCAAGGGACGGGCAATAGTGAAGGGCTATCGGTCACATGCAGGGGCGAAACGAGGGGAGCTGCAGCTGTGGGCGCTGCACAGCCCCATCCGAGACGGCTCCAGCGTGGAAGCGTGGTCTCAAAGCCTGGCTTCCCATGGACTGGCGAAAGTTAAGTGTCTGCTTTCTGGAGCCCTTTCAGAGCCTGCCAGCTCAGCTGCCATGTGTCCTCCAAATGCAGGGCAGGATGCTCAGCTTGCTCCCGGCTGCCTGGACAGGGCCGTGGGCTGCAACCCACGGCCTGCTGCCACGGCCAAAGCAGGCTGGGGGCTCCCGGCTCCTTCACTCCCTGAGGCTGGCGGAGGGTGTGGGGACACGGAGGGCTCTGGGACACGAGCGATGCTGGTGGCTCGCCACCGCCTGGCAGGGATTGCTCCCGAAGGCAGCTCCATGCTGGGAAGCTGGCAGCAGGACTTGCTGCGTTGGGGCGGCTTTGTGCTTTTTTTTGGTGGCTTTCCTAAAAACGGTGCCTTTTGCAATCCTCCCAGTCTTTCACAAAACTTTTCCTGGCAGAACCTCTCCAAAACTTCTGGGAATTCAGCTTTTGAAAGGCGTTGGGGTTAAAGACATTTGCGCTTCTGTACAATGCTGACAGGTTTCCTGGTGTGGAGATTTCTTGCCGGAACTCTGCTTTATGACGGCGGGTTGGACTCAGGGAGCTGAAGTTGCTCCAGGAAACACAGGGAAGATTTTCAGCCTGGGAGAAAGGGCAGAGGTGACAAGGGAGGAGCCTCGGAAATAGCTGAGGATGGAGACCTCATCCCACCATCCTGGGGAAGGTGTTCCAGCTGTTGAACCCAAACCGTGGTTTGGGGAACTGCAATCCGGGATGTCACTCTGAGAACAATTCCCCCCATCCCCTTCGTAACTGATCCCAAAGGGCTGATCTCCACCCTGCTGCTCACACAGGTGAGGCCAGGTCTGTGTGCTCACCGCTGACCTCCAGCTCTATCCCTGTGGATGTGAGTGAGCCAGGCTCTGCTGGCCCTGCTGGTGCAGGCAGGAGAGTGGACAAAGGCTGGGGACACCACGAGACGGGCATTTGTCCCTCAGTTACTTATGGGGTCCCTCAAAGCCTTGCCCTTGCTGATGCCTGCCCTGCGTTTCAGGGAAAAATACTTGACGAATTTAGAGGTCTTTTCCAACCTAAAGGATCCTCTGATTGCATACAGATGTCAGGAATAAAGACTGAAATGAATAAGGCATGAAGCCCTGAAACACGACTTTGTGTCTGCAAATAATAAGGAATGAGTTACAGCCCTGGAAGAGCAGGAACGTTCCCCCGTGTGCAGGGTCCAGCCGGTCCCTGGCGTCGATGAGGTGCCCTCCTCGCACCGTCCCCTGCGTGAAAGCTCTGCTTGCAACGGATTGCCTACAGATGGGTTTCTCAACCTTTCCTAACCCAGGGATGGCCAAACCTTTCTGGTGAACATCCAAGGATCATTTTGTTCGGAGCCACCACATGGTTTTATTTATGTCCCATGCGAATTAGGCAAACGTCTCGCTGTTTGTCTCTTTTATTTCATCCCCTCGTGCTTGCTTTTGCACATAGGAATGTGTGCCTGTGTGCTTAGGAACTATTTTGCAGACCACTTCCTACTGTCCTTGGGACACGGAGCAGGTCCTGGACCCAGTGTGGGAGCGGGGAGCGATGCATCCCTGTCCTCACTTCACATCACAGCTCGGTTCCCCAGGCAGGGAGGAAAGCCCCAGGCACTGCCCAAGCCACTCCATCATCCTCTGCCATGCCAGCATCCCCAGCCCAGTGATGGGAAAACCCTTGAGGACCTTCAACATCCCTGTCCTGACCAGGAGACTGTTCATTAACGTGAACAGCAGCCTGAGCCCACCATGTCCTCCGTGCTCTTTGGAGGGGGCTTCAGTCCCTCCACCTCCTGCCTGGAAGTCCACAGATCTCCCTGCGCCTGAAGGGGACACTCAGAGCTCTGTCCTTGGCTCTGAAGATGTCCCCGCTGACTATTTTTTTGGCCTAGAAAGCACTCAAAGGTGGCTGCATCCCCTTGGGAAAACCAATCGACTCAGAATCCCTGCCAGCACTTTCCCTCCCTCCCTGGACCCTTGCAGAGCCTCGGCAGGAGCCTTCCCCAAATCCATCCCCTGCTCAGGGCGGTGCTGCCAGCTCCCAAAGCCACACTTAACTTGACACATGTGTGCAGCCCTGAGAAATGTGGTGGCTCTGATTCTTATTTATGATGCCTTCCCCAGTTCCAACCTGACGGGAGCCTCCCCTCCAGTGCATCACCTCTCTGCCAGACACGTTTGGAACGCCAGTCTCCACCTTCCCCTGGCTTGGGGCTCCAGTGAGGTGGCTGTTCCCAGTCCCAGCCCTGGTGGGTGTCCTTAAGGCTGCGGGGAGTATCAGGAGGGACTGCACCCGTCAGGGGAGATGGGATTGTTCGTCCTCCTGCATCCCTTGGGTTCACCTCCAGCAGCTGCCATTCGGGACCCCCAGCTGCCGTTCGGGGCTCCCAGCTGCCATTCAGGGCCCCCAGCTGCCATTCGGGACCCCCAGCTGCCATTCAGGGCCCCCAGGTGCCATTCAGGGCCCCCAGGTGCCATTCAGGGTCCCCAGCTGCCATTTGTGACCCCCAGCTGCCATTTGGGACCCCCAGGTGCCATTCGGGACCCCCAGCTGCCATTCAGGACCCCCAGGTTTGGTTATGGCTGTGCCACTGGCCACCATCCCTAGCATGAGGACGAGGATGATGAGGAGACAGCAGTGCCTCACCCCTGCAGCTCTCTCTTGCAGAGAGGTTGAGCTCTGTTTAAGCACGATCCTGGTAGAAACCTAATTTGGGGGATGCCCAAAGGGAGGCTGTTTGGAGAGGGGGAGCTCCGTGCAGCCCTGCTAGGGCTGTTGGCCAGGCCCACAGCCACTCTCCAGGCTCTGGGACAGAGGGACCAACGTTCTGGTGTCTTGAGGTTCGTGGGGTTCAGCACAGCTCCTCTTGGGATTTGGGACCGAGGTGAGTGCATGGTGCATGGGCTGCACTCCCAGCCCCAGCACGGCCGATTTTGGGGTGTGGACAGACTGGCAGCGAACACGGCCGCGGGTCCGGCTCTGGCTGTTCCTTGCTGACAAAACCCCCAGTTTGCGACACAGCTTTTGGCGTTTGGTCCTCGCCATCCGCTTTCTATTCTAGTGCTCGCCTTGCGGGAAGGCTTTGGGGACGAGGGGGGTGGGAGCCTGTTTCAATTGTTTGGGGAATGGAAGAGACTCGTTCTGTGGCTGGAGGAGCCCAGCGGAGCTCACTGTGTGCAGGGAGCTTTCCCACTGCTGATGCTCCCCCCTTGGAACAGCAGAACCTGGAGTGTTTCTGAATCGGTGGCATTTTTGTGGCTGGCCCCTGGGATGGAGCCTTGCCTGGGGCATGGGATGTGCATCACCTGCCTGGGACAATATTGGGGGAGAAATATGCAGGTTTTGGGATCTGGCTTATTTTTGGGCATGCTGGAGTGGTCCAGAGGGGCCAGAGGGTCTCTCGTCCAATAGAAGCTGAAAACCAATGCATTTAGGGGCAGGAAGGTTCCCACCCAGGTGTCACCAGGCAGGGGTGAATCTCCCACCTACTCCCATGTGAGCCCAGGAAAATGAATCACCAAAAATGAAAGGAAGCAAAGAAAGCAAGCAAAAAATAATCATTAAAAAATCCCTCCCCAAAGCCGCCTTCCAGAGGGTTGGGCAAAAGATAAAAGCTGTCGGAGGAGCCGGGACTCCTCCTCTCCCACCACCGACCTCTCATTTAAATGTCTGTGTGCAGGCTGCAGCCGGCACTGCCTCGGCGGCCGCCCCAGGAGACCCCCGCCAGCCCCCGGGGGCGATGCCCACGCAGAGCACCGGCAGAGAGCCGGGCTTTGGCAGCCTGGGGTGACACGGCCCCGGGGAGGACGGAGCGGTGCTGGGGTCTCCGGGGGGGGGGTCCCACTGCAGAGCATGCGAGAGCCCCCGGGGCGCTGAGCCGAGCAGCGCCCGCCAGGGCAGGGAGAAGCGGACAGCGGGGGGGTCCCGGTGGATGGACCCCCTAAGGCCAGGCCCCCGATGTCGGCGCCACTGCTGCTCTGGGTCATTCTGCTCCGCTGGGCCAGCGGCGGGGGCTCCGTGCGGGGAGGCCGGACGTGGCAGCACTGCACAGGTAGGAGCGAGGGGCGGGCGGGCTGCACAGCACTCAGCCCTGCCGGGAAACGGTGCTGGCACCGCGGTGCTCCCAGGGGTGGGCTGCTCCCCACGCTGCCAGGGCGTGCTCTGTTTTGGGGGCCATGCCCCCCATGTGGGTCAGGCTCTCTCTGGCAGCCCAGCCCCGGTGTTTCGGTGCTCAGTGCCCACGCAAGGGGACCGAGTGACAGTGATGCCTCAGGTGCTGCCAGCACGCACGGACAGCAGGATGCGGGATCATTCCTGTGCCCGCAGCCCCCACAGTGCCAACTCTCCCCGGGAGTGCTCCGGGGAGAGCTGTGTGTCTGTCCCTGTGGCACAAGCCTTGTTCCAGGCTCTGCTGGAGGCAGAGGGGAGGGGAGGGGAAGGACTGGAAGAAGGAGAAGAGAGCCATGAAGTCCCCCTGGAAAGTCCCTCCTGCCCCGGACTCTTCTGTGCTCTGACAGGCACAACCTCCGCCCTCCCGGCAGCAAAAGTTCCCGTCCCGCTGTCCCCAGTCGAGGAGCTGGCAGCTCCAGCGGCATTTCCGAGACGAGCCTGAGCCGAAGAAGATCCCCCTGCCCTGGCTCTGCCGTCCCATCCCCATGCCTGTGCTGTGTGGGCAGAGAAGCCTGAGCTCAGTTTTTGGGGCTGCTTGGGCCAGGCTCTGTGCTTAGGGCTTGTCCCAGTTTGGTGGCAACTGTATTTGCATTTTGTTACGGCCCAGACGATGTGAGGAGGAAAACAGGGAGAGATCAGAGAGTTTCTGCCTGCTGCCTCCTCCCCGAGGTGCTCCAGTCTCTCTGGGAATGTCCCCGCTGTCCCCAAGCAGCCTTGGCTGGAGGGATCCTGGGGGTGCCGAGGCCCCAGCATCATCCTGGGGACCCTAGCATGAGGCCCCCTGACGCCACTTGTGCTGCCCAAGCTGGGCTGGAGCACCCCAGTTGTGATGGATGTGGGAGGCAGACTGGGACGCAGATCTTCGGATTTAAGGATTTGGGTTTGTTCTTAGGGCTTGGCCCCTTCCTGGCCCACAACCTCCAGCCCCAGCTGAGCTCTCCCCCAGCTCATCCTCACCATCTCAGGGGCAACTGGGGGCTCCTAAACCCCTCTGCAAATCCAAGCCTGAGTTCAGCTTGTACTTTTTGCCGGGAAAAACAGGAACTGGCCGTTCCCTGAGTGATGCATTTCTGAAATAAGCTGTTCCAGTTAAAACTCCCCCACCAAGACTTTCCTTTAGGAACAGCTTAAAGCAGCAGTGGGGCGGGCAGGGGGCACACGGAGCAGCCAGGGCGGGAAGGACCTCACCGATCTCCCTGCTCTGGTCTGGATGGAGCCACATGAGCAGATTCCTCCTTGCTCCTGCCCACCTGGAACTGGGCTGGCCAGGCGTGTCGGATGGAAGCGCTTCCCTTCTCCAGCTGGTTTGGATTCAGACACACAGCCCAGCCTTGCTCCCAGCTCCCTCCTTCCCAGCTCTCCCGCTGTGCCCCAGCAGCCCGGATTTATTAGTACAAATTGGAGCTAAAAGCCAGGTCTCAGTGGGGTGGGACGGAATCAGGGATGTTTTAGTGTAGCCAAGTGCTGCTTCGTCTCTTGGGCATCATTTCCCTTCTCTGCCAGAAAAGCATTCAAAAATAAAAGCAGGAGGGTCGGAGAAGTCCCCACAGCTGGCACAGCCCTTCCCGTGCCGAAGCCCTTCCCTGGCACTGTTCTGCGGGGTGGCACCTTGTGGTGCTGTTGTGCCGTGTGTTCTCACCGGGGCGATGCCCTGGGGCTGGGCACGGCGTTTTCTTCTCCGGGGAGAGGGTAATTATTTATAATGAGTGGTTTTGGTGCCTGCTGGGGGAGTGCGTGTGCATGTGTGCAATTAGGGCTGGGCTGGGAGAGCCTGAACCAGGGCTGGAGGGGCAGAGCTGTCCCCACTGCCCTGTGGACAGAGATGGGGACGGGTGGCTGCCCTGCGAGCAAATCTGTGCTACCGGATCCCTGCCTGCTCTCCCGGCTCCGGCTGCGGCTGCTGATGCCGGTGGATCCCTTGGAAGGTGGCGGCAGCCTGGGGCTGCCTGGCTGGCAGGTCCTAGCTCCAGTGTCAGCATTCAGAGCTGCATCGGTGAGATGGTTCTGCACACTCGGTGTTCCTGCTGTGGCGATGGAGATGCCAACCTTGCCTCTGGTCCCGGATCAGGGGCTCGGGGCAGACCCCAGGCGAGGGCCAGCAGGCTACCGCGGCACGCCAGGCCACGCCGCTGCTGCGGAGCGCCTCAGCCAGCGCCGTGGTACCCCCGTCCCACAGCGGGACAGGGCGGGATGGCTTCCGCCGTGGTGACGCGCTCCGCTGTCTCTCGGCACAGACCTGCGCCCGCTGGACATCCTGTCGGAGGCGGTGGCGGCCGGGGGGCTGGCCCGCGGCATGCGGGTGTTCCAGGTGCAGGAAGTGCGCGGCTTCCAGCTCTCGGCCTCGCGGCCCCGCGCCCTGGGCTTCCCCGCCTCGCGGCTCTTCATCCACTGCGACCGCTTCCCCGAGGAGTTCTCCGTCATCGTCACGCTGCGGGCGCTGCGCGTCCCCGCCAAGGTAAGCGCGGCCGGCGGGCACGGCGCGGGCACGGCCCGGCCCCGCAGGTGAGAGCCCGTCCCTCCCGCAGAGGAACGAGTACATCTTCACGCTGATGGTGGAGGAGAGCCCCAGCGTGCTGGTGGGGCTGCGCTACGCCCCCGACAAGCTGCACTTCCTCTTCTGGAGCCAGGAGCGCGCCGGCGGCTGGCAGACCCGCGTCACCTTCCCCAACGTGTCCCTCTCCGACAACCAGTGGCACACGCTCGTCCTGGCTGTCTCCGGCCAGTCCTTCTCCTTGACGGTGGACTGCAGCATCCCCAAGGATGTGTAGGTTGGGGGTAGCCGTGGGGGGCTCAGCAGGGTGGGCAGCGTGATGTTCCTCCACCGGCGTCTCCTCCGGCCACCAGTAGATGCTGTGAAATTGTCCCCTACCTCTTCTCTGCCCATCCCCAGGGTGGTGGAGACACCGTTTCCAGCCTCGCTGTCGGTGAGGAGAGCCAGCTTCTACCTGGGCAACAGGCGGAGAAGGAAAGGCGTGTTCACGGTAGGTGCCCCATGGTGCGGGGTGTCCGGGGGTACCAGGCGTGCCCAGGGGTGCTCGTGGTGGCTGTGGGATGACCCACAGCCCTCTCTCAGTCCCCTACGCTGGCAGGGCTTGGGCCATGGCACAGGAAGCAGAGGTGGCCGTGGGTCCTTCCCATGTGGAGGCGGTGAAAGGCAGCTGCAGCTCCAAGCCCCGTGCCGATGCTCCCCTCACATTTAGATTGCCCCAGCTGGGCATCTGGGATCTGATAAATGTGCATGAATCCCATGGACACTTCTGCATCCCAGGAGGGAGGGCAACAAGCAGAAGTCAGGCAGGAAATCCAAGGCATGAATTACCTGCGGTTCCCACTCTGTGATCTGGCTGGACTTGGTCTCCATCCCTCTGCTCCCACTTTCCCAGGGCTTGCTGAGACAGCTTGTCCTGCTGCCAGGAGCCGATGCCACCCCTCGGATATGCCACGCCGTGAACTTCAAAGTAGCGACGCTCTCTGTCCCCACTGTCCTCCAGGATGTCCCTGCAAAGCCAGTGAGCAACGAGGTGCTCAAATACCCCTATGGTCAGTGCCCCCATGGTCAGTGCCCCCATGGTCAGTGCCTCCATGGTCAGTGCCCTCTGGCACAGGCTCTGTTGGCCACCTCTGTGAGTGCATGGGGCTGGGAACGAAGCAGGAGCAGAGGGGAAGAGGGTGTTCCCAGCACCCTCTGCTTCTCAATGTGTGTGTGTTGGGATCCCTGTCCAAAATCTCCCTGAAAAGATGGGGTGGCCCTGCCCGGGGTCCCTTGGAAGAGCTGGGCTCATGTCTGTGGCCCCATACAGGGTTTTCCCGGTCTGTGGCTTCCCAGATTTGTGCTGGGATTCCATTTCCCCCACTGCCTGATGCTCATCATCAGGATGAGACCAGGACATTCGCCCCTCCTGCCTCTCTGCTCCTCCACCGTGTGCGCTAAGAGGCTCCTGCCTCACTCCTCTCCGTGCCCAGAGACCGACATGAAGGTGACCCTGGGGGCCCGTCCGCGCTGCACCAAGCAGGAGAAGGCGCAGTTCTGGTTCAACGCCTCCCGACGAGGGCTGTACCTCTGCAACGGCAGCACCTGGCTCTCCATGCTGGAAGGTACCTGTGGGGAGGCTCTGGCACTCTCGGGGAGGGAAGGAGACCCTTGCAGCAGAGCAGGAGCTGAGATTTGCTCTCGAGACCACTTTGGGATGGGGATCAGCAGCAGAGTGAGGGGCTGGGGCGTCCCCCTGTCTGCCTCCTGCTCGGCCAGGCTTTGCTTTGCTCTCGGTGCCCACAACACTTCCAGAGCACCTCTGGATTCAAGTCCCTCTCTGGTCCCTCCACCTTCTCCACATTATCTGTCCCTCCTGGGGGTTTTCTGGGCAAGATGAGTCCCTGACCTGTCTGAGCAGGACAGTTCAGCCCATGGAGAGCCGTGCTCAGGGTGTTGGGGTGCTCCCTTCTGTGGGTTTCCAAAGGCGCGTGCTCCTGGTGCCGAAGCATTTGTGGGATGGATAAGGGGAAACAAAGAGACCCATCAGCTGCCAGAAATGCTGGGGGGGTTGGGAGGGTGGCAGACACAGGTCTCAGTGTCATCCGGGCTCTGGTGGGACACTTTGTAAGGACAACAGTGGGAGTACCACGGTGGAAAAGGCAACCAGAGCCTGGGTTGGATGGGTATTCTTCTATGATGACATGGATTTCATCCACTGGCACTCTCCCATTCACTCCAGGCTGCCTGCCCAGGATCCCTGAGAGGACACAGAGGATGTGATATGGCCCTAACTGTCCTTCCCTTCCCTTCCCTTCCCTTCCCTTCCCTTCCCTTCCCTCCTCTCCCAGCATTTTTCTTCTGCTGATACCCACAGGGTGGGTTCGGATGAGCCATTTGTTCCCCACAGGAGCTAGCAGTGACTGGACCCCCTATCCTTCCCTACCTCTGGAAGTCATCAGGATTGGCACTGTGTCCTTGTTTCCCCAAGGAGAACTCATGCTGGGATCTTACTGCCCTGTGCCCCTTGGTGCCACCAGCACTGGCCCTTCTCCTGCCATTTGTCCCTTCTAGTGCCCATCCATCTGCCATCGGGGCCACTCTGGAGGTTTCTGCTCCGATTTCTGGCATTAATTCTGTCTTAGCCTTCTCCGACCTCTCCTCCAGTCATCTCCTCCTTGTTCTCTTGAGGATAAATATATCAGAGCGATCGAAATCCGTGACATGGGGTTCTTTCCTGCTCCCAAAGGATACAGCTCTGCTCTCCTGGAGAACAGGCAGGGCTGGATGTGCTGCCCATCGAGGTGGAGTCAGCCTCTTACCACCCCTTGGCTTGGCCCTTCGCCCCCAGTGACACCAGGACCTTCATTTGCCCCACAAAGCTCTGCACAGCAGCGAGTACCACTGAGCCGGCCCTCGCGGGGCCCCTCTCCAGCTGAAATCACCTGGTTTTAACCTCATCCCTCTTTTTCGTGGGCTCCCAGTCCAACACAGGCTGGACTACGTGGAGGAATACCAGAACCTGGCGACCAACTCGGAGACGATGGGCATTGAGGTCTTCACCATCCCGAAGGTGGGACTGTTCGCGGCCATGGCCAACCGCGTCACGCCCCCGGGGTCGGCCATCTACAGGTGGGCCGACGGCAAGTTCGTGCACTACCAGAACATCCCCACCTACCAAGCTCAGTCCTGGAAGTATTTCACCATTGGGAAGAAGGTGAGTCTGCCAGGAAGGTGCCCCCGTGTTTCAGGATATTAAATTGCAGTTGCCCAACACTGGCTTCTCTGAAGCCCAGAGTCTTCGGTGTGGTTTGGGGGTGAATCTCTCTCTCTGCTGTGTTTGATGGGCTCATGCTCACACACATGATCCGGGTCTCTCCAGGGACTTCTGGCTCGTCTGTGGACTGCCTGCTGTGTTTTATTATGTTGCTGAGACACAGCTACATCCACCCAGGCCATTGCCAGCACCTGGCACAGTAGGGAACTGCATCTCGGAGATCTACCTGTGGTCTCAAAGAGCCATCAGAGCCTGCAGTTCCCTCTTGAAACCCACTGAGTCCAACCTGCTGCAGTTTTAAACTCTCTTGCTTTTAAATTATTCCAGGACTTCGGAGCCTCCTCTCCTCCCCTGGGCAATCTGCCTTGGGACTTGAGCAGAGGATTTGCCTGGTTCCTCTCCCTGGGAAGTTACTTATCACTTTGGAGGAGCCCCGGGAAAGCCATCTGCTGAGAGCCAGCTCTGTGCAGGGCTCCCAGGGAAGCTGGGATTGTTCCCCCTCTGTCGTGACCCATTCTGGCTTTGTCCCCAGGGTGACTGCAGGGCTCCCCCATTGCCAGCCACGTGCTCCAGGGTACAGAGGGATGGGCAAAACTTCTGCCTCCAGGCTTGGTGACACCGACAGCCCTGCTGGCTGGATACAAACAGGCCGTGTCCCCTGTTGGTGGGGGTGGGAACTGATGCTGGGCACCATCTCTGAGAGAGGACATGGCGCTGGGGACTGTCCCTGATGGTGGGGTTCTGCAGAAGGCCTGAAAGTGCAGCTGTGTTGCGGTGCTGGCTTTGGGCTGGGAATGTGCCTGACATCCCCAGCCTTGCTCCCTGTCACTCCAGCTGCACCCTCCCGGGCAGGAGATGGGAACACTGGGGAGTCTCAAGGTGGTTCCCATCAGCTTGGCGCATTTCTTCATGGAGGTGGCGGCCAAAGAGGTGCTACACCAGCACTGGTGATTCCAGCAGCCCAGGTTCCCCTCACACGGGGCAGGTGGGAAGCAGCTCTGTGGGTGGCAGCGCTGGGATCTGCTGCTGCTCTGCCAGGGTGGGGGCTCCTGGTGGTGCCTGTCAGTGCAGACCAGGGGACTTGAGACTCCCGGGCTGTGGGGCTGGATCCAGCTGTTTCTCTTCCCACTGAAGCTGTTTCTGGAGATGCCCCAAGGGGGCTCCCTGGGCTGGTGCTTGCAGAGAGAGCAGAGCTGTGGATTCACTTTCTGTGGGGGGACAGGGGGACCCAGCACGGTCCTGTCCCTGGGAGTGGCTACTCCTTGGCTGAACAAAGCCCCAGGCTGGTGCTGGCAGGCTCCTGTACAGGCCAGGAGGCAGGAGACACCCCCACTCTTTCCTCTTTGTGGCCCAAACTGGGGCCTAATCTCTGCTGCTTCCTCTGAAGGACACTGGAGTGGTGCAGAGCCAGCATGACAGAGCTGGGATGTGCTCCTTGCCCTGCACTTGGCCACCTCTGCTGCACCACGCTTGTCTCTTACACTTGCACAGGGGTTTCTTGGTCTGGGAGATGTTTTGCCTCAAGGAATTGCTGTCATTATTGTCACTGTTATCATTATCATACCTGCCTTTTTTTGTTCTGAGCCACTTTTCCTTGCAGGAGGGTTTGTCAGCCAAACCTCCCTCCTTCCCCAGCACAGTTCATGTCCATGCTCCCCATTCCTGGGGCTGGAGGGGTGTGAGTGGAGACAGCTCAGCTCTCCCTCCCCCTGGCTAAGAGGCTGCTGGCTGCCAGTTGTGCCCCTGCCATGTGCAAAGACCCCCACAGGGACAGGTCCCTGTCCCCACTTCGTGTTGCTTGGGGACTGCTCAGGGACTCCAGCCAGGGCCATCTTGTCCCATACCAGCCACATCCATCCTTTGCCCTCCATCCCACCTCCCCCCGGCGTTTTCCTGCCCATGCTCCTTTGAGAGGAGAAAACCAAGCTGTCCTGGCTTTTCCTTTTCCAGATCTTCCTGGCAGTGGCGAACTTTGAGCAGAACGAGAGGGGTCAGGAGTTCTCTGTAATATACAAGTGGAGCCGCAGGAAAGCGAAGTTCATCACCTACCAGCGGATCACCACGCACAGCGCCAGGGACTGGGAGGCCTTTGTCATCGAGGGAGAGGCTTTCCTCGCTGTGGTCAACCACAGAGAAGGTACCCAGCCCTCAACATTCCCTCCAGGCCCTGGGGTGATATCTGGGACCCCAATAGGTGCCCTACTCAGAGCATGGTCCCTGTGCATCCTCTGGTGGAGGGGAGTGCAGGGCAAAGGCAGGGAGGTGTGCATGCAGCTGCAAGCCTGGCGTTCCTCAGGACGCCCAAAGCCTTGCAGAGGAGAGAAAAGCCTTTGAGGAATTGGCTGACAAAGTCACCCTCTGGGTTTCTGACTGCAGGGGACAACGACAGGAGCGGGGACGGTGTCTGTGCTGAATCTCTCTGCTGCTTTTCGTTTTTATCCCCAATAATACATAACCCGGTAGCACCCCAGGCTGAGCCTTTTGTGAAGCCAGATCCTTGTGGGCACACAGGAATCTGAGTGAGAGCCCGCTGACGAGCCTCCCTGGGTACCCTGCGGACATGATCCCACCTCATTCCCCTCCCATGAGTTGTTCTGGGTTGGGATGTGCACCCCTTGGTGCAGAGGATGGATGGGTTGACAGCACAGCCCTGGCTCTCCGTGAGGCTCCCAGCTGGGTGCAGATGGGAGGGCCAGTGGGCTCCTTCCCTGCCCTCAGGGCTGGTTTGGGGGGGTGTCAGCTCCCCAGGCACCAGGCTCAGAGCTGGCAGCAGGCTGAGCTGGGCTGGGCTGGGCTGGAGACTCCCTGTGTCACCTGTTGGGCTCCTTCAGGGCCAGTTTGGATGAGACCTGCCCCTGTGGCAGTGTGGTCCCCTTGGCAGCCGTGCACACTGTGCAGGGGTTAGCACCATCATGGCCGAGCCAAACTGGGGATGTTTCCCTTGGAGGGGGCTGGAGAGAGCTCCCCGAGGAGCTGCCACTTAACCCTGTGGCCATTCCCATTCTTTCTGCAGCCTTTCTTTGCCCGAGCCCCTGTTGCAGTGAGGATTTAAAGGCAGCTGGGTCCCACACAGGCCTGAGGTCAAGATGCTCGAGCAGAGCCCAGGAGCTGTCGGGAGCTTAGGGACACAGCTGGGACTGGCCCCACTGCACAGGGCCACCCTGTGGGACAGCCAGCAGAGCTTGAACACCCTGGGGCACTGGCACAGTGCCTCTGGAGTGCTGCTTGTGTCGGGATAAAGCACCTGCCTGTCCCTTCTCTGCCAGGGCTGCCACAAAGCTGCTGCCACGCACTCGGGACAAGCTGGTGGTGTGTTCCATGGGATGGAGGCTCTAGGTAGGGATGGAGGCTCTAGGAATGGAGGCTCTAGGTAGGGATGGAGGGGATCTTTAGGTAAGGATGGAGGCTGTAGAACCTCTTTGGCTACTTCTTGGGGAGCAACAGGCCACTTGCAAACAGCCTCGTGACCCGCTGGTAAAATATTCACGTAGCTGGGCCTGTTTCTGGGTCTCGTTTCTTGCACGAACCAGGAATTGCTTTCCCTCGTGGTGCACATCTGTCCATCTGTCTCCCCCAGGGAACAACCACAACATAGACAGCGTGATATACAGGTGGAACCCCAGGACAGGGCTGTTTGAAACTAACCAGACCATTCCTACCTCTGGAGCCTACGACTGGGAATTTTTCACCATCGGACCGTATTCCTTCCTGGCTGTAGCTAACACGTTCAATGGCACATCCACAAAGATCTACTCACACATCTACATCTGGCTCAGTGGCTCCTTCCAGCTCTTCCAGTCTATCCTGGTAAGGCTTGGCCACTGCTCCTCAGTCCCCGCTCTGTGTTTGGGCAGGGCAGCCACATCCAGCTTCTCACGGCCTCCTTCCCCACAGACATTCGGGGCTGCCGACTGGGAGGTTTTTCATATTGGGGACAGAGTCTTCCTGGCTGTTGCCAACAGCCACAGCTATGACAGCGGGATGCCAGCACCCTCCAACTTCTACGCCATCAACTCCTCCATCTATGAGCTGAACATCACGGCCCAGATGTTTGTTAAATTCCAGGACCTTCTCACCTACAGGTACCTGTGCGAGGACTCAGGGTGCTCCTCGGTCCACGTCCTTCCACTGAGCAACCCAGAGGGCTCACAGAATCCCAGACTGGTTTGGGTTGGAAGGGTCCTTAAAGCCCATCCAGTTCCACCCCCTGCCATGGGCAGGGACACCTCCCACTAGCCCAGGTTGCTCCAAGCCCCGTCCAACCTGGCCTCGGACACTTCCAGGGGTGGGGCATCCACAGCTTCTCTGGGCAACCCTGTGCCAGGGCCTCTCCTCTTTTAGTTTAAAATTATACTCGCTTGTCTCCTGGAGGCTTCCTGCAGGCTTCACACTCCCAGGGACTGAGATTGGTGGGGGGGCTGATGGATGGTGGCTCCTTGGCACTAAATCCCAGTGGGAGCTGGGAGAAGGCCCTAGATTTGGGAATGAGGGTGGATTTCTTTCAGGAACGGCTTGAGAAGAGCAGGGTTTTCTGGGTGTCATCAGGGTGTCAGAGATTGGGGTGGGGTGGGCTCAGCCCCATGGACACACAGCCCCTCCTTCAACCGGCCACACAGGGGTCACCTCACCTGCCCCTCTGCTTCCTTCCTCCCCAGTGCCCTGGACTGGGAGTTCTTCTCCGTGGGAGATGACTCTTTTCTGGTGGTAGCAAACTCCTTCGATGGCGTCACCTTCTCTGTTAACAGCATCATCTACAGGTACTGCAGAGGGCAGGCCTGGGGGGCTTGGGGGTCAATCCCAGCAGGAGCGACCCTGCATGGGCACAACCCGGTGCATCTGCCCGGGGAGGATGGATAGGACCGATCCCTGTTTTCAGGCAGGGGTGGGAAGCCCCAGTGAGGGACATCCCACCCTGAACCGCAGCAGGGAGATGGGAGATGCCAGCCCCATGGCTCAGCTTCCCCGCCCTTCCCAGGCACCCAGCTCATGCCCCAGGAGCTAACTGCCTTCCCTGTGCAGGTGGCAAGGCTACGAAGGCTTCGTGGCAGCCCACCACCTCCCCACCATGGGCTGTAGAGACTGGGAGGCGTTTCACACCGCTGAGGGCTCCTACCTGTTCTACTCCAGCGCCAAGGAGCCGCTTTCCAAGGTGCTCAAGCTGAAAACCACCTGAGGCGGCTGAGACGCGCTCAGCTCATCGCCAGGACCGGGGCAAGCTGGGCATCCAGGTGGAGATGGACCACAGAGCCCAGGAATGGCTGCAGCATCAGCTGGGCAGTGGCTGGCTGTACGCTCTGCAGAAAGGGAGGAGGAGGAGGAG
>VZTA01020711.1:5214-15318 GCA_013398855.1 Mohoua ochrocephala
CCTGGGGAGGGGGCGAAGGGCAGGGTAGGGGGGCTGTGAGATGGGGCTCGGGGTCACCTGAACCTCCTGACGGGCACCTGATAGGACAGCGGTGAATCGCCGCTCTGGTGCAAAGCGGTGGGAATGGGGGTTGTTCCCTCCAGGAGGGAGGGAGGGAGGCTCTTGGAGGATGGAAGAGGACGTGGTGGTTTTCCTCCATAGATGCTGTGGGAATGATGTGAAGAAATCACCTGATCTTGTAATGATGGTGTTTTAAGCTGCTTGAAAAGGTTGTTTATATTTAAATGGTTGAAATAGGGGGCAGTTTTTTAAGGAAGTGTTGGATAGGTGCCTTTTGGGGTAGTCACAGGTCAGAGGAATGCCTTTCTGGCATTGTGTGTATCCCCAAGTCCCCTTTATCCCCTGTGTCCCCAAATCTTCATCCCACAGCTGCAAAACACCACCTCTGTGCATCCCAGGGCAGGGAGAATCCCCGCTGGAATGTGGCCTCCTGGGAGCCCTGCTTTTGGGGTTACAAGGTGTGCCCATCCCGTGCCTTTCACAGCACCAGGCTGTGCTGGCCTCAGCGGTGTTCACAGGCTTCCCTTCTCTGCAGCTGGGGAATCCAGGGACTCGGCAGCACGGCCCTGCTGTCAAACCAAAGCCAAAAAACCGAAAAAAGGGGGCCAGAAGCTTTGTGAGCTGATGATGAACTGCTCACAAACCAGTGGTTCTGCACTGGGGGCACGACTGGTTTTTGTCACGTTGAAGTGCAAGGATTTAGACTGGAGAATCTCCCGAGGTCTCTTCTAGCCTAAAACCTGGTTTGTGTTTCCAAAATGTGATGCTGCTTACAGAGAGGTCCTGGTTAGGAGCAGAAATTATTCCTCAGGCGTTAATTGGGTGCTGTGGAAATGTAGAGCACACAGATGTTTATTGCCTTAATTAACCTTTGATTTTCAGGTGAGCAGCAGCTTGTTGGGCGTGAAGAAACCGAAGCTGGTCATTTCTGAATATCTTTATTGTAGAGTTTATTTTATACATGGTGTATCAATAAAAGTAGAAACCAAAAAGTTTTTTTTTTTAGTTTTATATCTGTAGCTCATTTCCTAGTTTATTTTACAGTTCCATTTTACATGGAACTTAAGGGGATTTGAAGGAAAGGGATGGTAGGGCTCGCTGGTGCTTTGTGCTCCCTTGGCTGTGTTATAATGGGGTTTTGCAGACGTGGAGTTTGATTTCTCCATGTGAATTTGCTCACTCATATCAGCATTACTGCAGGAGGTTTTTACTTGCCTCGTTTGTTTCAGGTATAACTTGGGTGCTGGTGTATCGGACAGACAAATACAAGAGGTTAAAGGCTGAAGTGGAAAAGCAGAGCAAGAAATGTAAGTACTCATCAGGGGCTTGTTTCTGTCCCTAATTCTGGTCTTTTACTGGAGGAAGCTCAGCCAAAGAGCTTTTGCCTTGTCTAAATGACCCTTCCTGTCAGTGGAGGACAGGAGGGAATAAGAGGTTGGTACTGGCATCTTTTCTTCTGAACATGAGTAGCCAGTGTCTGAAATAAATGCCTGAAATATCTTCAAAGATGCAGTTTCCACCTTTCAGGGATGGAGAGGAGAATTTGAGGCCTGTAGAAAGAGGGAACTGGGGTTGAATAATGAATACCATGAGAGGGGAGAGCATTTTATGTAAAGATTAAAGATGGTGATTAATGGTGGGGGATGAGTAAAGACAAATCCATCATGGAAAGGTCTGAGCAATCAGCTGATGTAAAAACAAATTATCCTTGTGTAAACTGGAAGTAAATAGAACTGGTTAGGAAATAAGTCCCAGGTTCATTCCATAGAGAGGAGGTCTGGGAGGGGGTAAACAAAGGATGAGGGAAGAAGGGAAAAGGGAGCTGAGGGTGAACAGTCAGGAGATCTGCATCAAATATTAAGAGAAGTGGTAAACAGGAGGGAACATGGGGTGTTTAACTGGACCTGTCTGTATTAGAAGCCGAGTTGCAGAGGAGAAATCCCGACTTTTCACACCCAACTGTGTACACCCTACCCAAGTTACAGCAACAAGAGACAGCACACGACAACTGGGGCCAAAATAGAGCTGGTTTTACCTTACAACTATTTCCTCGTGGTGCCAGTGCTTTTTAATGCACGAGAAAACAATATTATCACATATTGCTCTTACCAGCCCAGTTTACTCCAGCCTTCCCCTGGGCAGTACAAACCGAGGAGCTGCAGTGTGGTCACCTTTGTGTCACAGCTCCGACAGCAGGGACTTTTGTCACCACAGCAGTAGCAGATGGGGATTGCATCTCTGCCTGCCTCACTCGAATCCCACTTGTCCTATGTGTGGGGTAGAATTAGCCCCAGAAGAGCAAGTTAGAGAAGGAGTTGGAACCCAGCTGCAAACTTAGTGTCCTCTCGCTGTTAAATTCCAAAAGCAGTTAGCAGGGCTTAGTCTCTAGGGCTTAATGATTGCTCTAAGAGTTTAATGCTGTTTGCTTTTATAGCTCTCCTGGTATCTAGGCTATCATCTGTGAAGGGAATGATGCGAGGTTCATGCATCTCAATTAGTTTCTGATCTCCTTGTTTGATTCCTCAACAAAAGAAAAAAAAAAAAGGGTGAAGCTGAATAAGGAGTCGGTTAAAATTCAGCTTTGCTTTTTTCCATTCCCCTCTTGTGCTGAGGACAGCTGGCTGACCTGAGGGCTTACAACTTGCCAAGTGGACCACTTGAGCCACACCTTTCAACTGTTATCTAACACATCTGAAACAGGAAAAAACACATTTGAGATCTTCAAGCTCTCCCGTGAGAGTCGTAGCAGATCCTTAGGCTTTGCAAAAACAAAGGGGCTGAGTCGTGTGCTTGAGCAGACATTGTTACTCCTTAGTTTCATCTCTTCCTGTCCTCTCTTTGCTAGGGAGAAGCTCAGGTTGTCTGAGGCTGCTGCAGGGATTGTTTTGGGTAAACGTGGGGGTAAATTTGCAAGGCTGAAGGCTGTCCCTGGAATTTCTGATGTGTTGACATGAATGTTGCCACGGACAGGCTTTAGAGACTGCCCGGACAGTCGTAAGGGAATTGGGGCTGGGAGTTCCTCGGGGTTGGCATGAGGCTTAATAGCAGTGTCTAGAGTTTAGAGCTGGGGCCGTGGGGTTATGTGGGCCAGGGAGGATGGACTGATCGGGTTTCCCCAGCTGGATTTGGCATAAGGAAAGTTATGGAGGCAGTGTTCTGCGAGCACTGGGTGCACTGTGGCATCTGACACCTCTCTCCAGTATTCCCAAGGGACACAAGCTCCCTGTTTTCTCCCTGTTTTCCTCCCTGTGCAAGCCTGCCCACGAGAGATACTCATGTTCTTTGGGAAAAGCAATTGTGTCTCACTCCATTGCCATGGAGGGGTGATGTTTGGGTGATTTGTCCGTGCTGGTGTGA
Organism: Mohoua ochrocephala; assembly: GCA_013398855.1. Taxonomy (NCBI): domain Eukaryota; kingdom Metazoa; phylum Chordata; class Aves; order Passeriformes; family Acanthizidae; genus Mohoua; species Mohoua ochrocephala. The sequence goes on from VZTA01020711.1 coordinate 8,632, forward strand.
TTTTCTGAGCAGTTGTGACTGATGCACAGGCGTTTCGTGAGGCAGCACTACAGATCCTGGTGTGGCTTGGAAGGCTGGCTGTCTTCATTTCCTCTGTGCTTTGAAATCAGGGCTGGAAGGTCTGTGCTGAGCTCTTAATTGATGAGGGAGGGGAGCCCGAGCACTCAGGTATCTATGAGCTAACGATGAGCCAAGGCTCTTTGTGGGTAGAGTAGATATGGTACATACAGTTTGCATAAATGCAGAGAGTTTAAAGTAAAAAAGGGGCTGCCATCTGTTGTTAGACCGTGGTCATGCTTCATCATCCTTGCTTCTTGGAGTACTCTTGTTATAGGTCTTGAATAGAAATGTCCCTTGCTTCCTGAAAAAGCCCTTTTTGCTGTCCCAGAACCTCGTTTGCAGCTGAGCAGCACATTTGCTGTGCTCCCAGTTCCCTGTGCTGGCTCTCTTAGGCTGGTTTGCTGCAGTGGTGGTCGGTTGCAGGTGCCTGGTGCACGTCTAATTTGGGGTTTTGGTACCTTTGAACTTAGGCTCCTACTTTAAAATATTGGAAATACTTCAGTACTAATTAATTGAAGAATGGAGAGGCTGTGGCTGGCTGCTTGGACAGCATTTCCTCTGAGAATGGCTGCCTGTGAAGAAGGGATGTACGAGAACACAGGCTTTCCTGTATTCTGCTTCCCACTGCAGATAATCGGGAGCAGAGCTTGCCACAAAGCTCTTTTCATTCCACTTGCTGAATCAAAAGTACTGTCTAATACTAATGACAAATCAGCAAGGGTCAGTTGAGCCAAAATTGTCCCCAGACTGCTCAGTCCACAGTGTAATGGGCTCTTGACAGGGTTCAAAATTAACCCTTTAAATATGTTTGTATCTTATCCAGGGTTTTGATTTTTTTTTTTAATTACAGTCTTTAAGTGATTGGTGTAATCAGCCTTGGTAGTCGATAATTTATTGATTCTGGATATGTTCTTGGTCATACTCAGCTGCTTTTTGTGCCCCTGTTCTGCAAAGGAATGCTTTGTTTGGTGTGTGGAGAAGGAGTGGTGGTATCACTGTGCAGGAATGATGGAATATCTTTTCATTTTGCAGTGGAAAAGAAGAAGGAAACGATAACTGAATCAGCAGGCCGACAGCAGAAAAAGAAGATAGGTGAGAGTGGTGCCTCAAAAATGGTGGGAAATTGAGAAACCGATGGAAGTGATTATCTTTTCCTTCCTTTCAAGGCTGTTTATTCATTTGCCTTACTCTTCCCGAGGCAGGAGATACCCAGCCTCCTGGTGGTTTTGATCAAATAGATCACTGAGAGGAGCAGCACCTTTTGCTGAGCTCCCTGACTTTTTCTTCCATTTTAGCCTTGATATCCGTGGCTGTTGCTAACTCCAGCTGTCAAAGCTCTTTCCTGCAGTGCACTGGCAGCTTGCAATAGCTGCAGGAACTCGATTGTGATTTTGGATCTTTTTTTTTTCCCCTTCATTGGAACACTTCAGAGACGAAGATGTTCATGTTAACTGTGACTGTGCTTAGATTAATTTGGAGTTTCATAAATTAGTTTTGCTCGATTTTAGGCAGCGATTTATTTTTCCATTCTTTTTCACTGTCTGTAAGCTGAGTTCTTTCTGGGTTAGGGTAACTCTTGAAGTACTGAACTAAGCAAGAACGAGGTAAAGTGATATCTAAAGGAACATGGGTTTTAGGAAGTTCTGCTGTCTGCAGGACTCGGAATGTGCAGCAAAGCTCACTTAAGTTATTACAGAGATCATGGCAGGAACACTTCTGAGAGCTCCTGGGAGTTGGTTTCCTCATTCCTCTGTAACACCAGGTAGCTGGATTAGTCATTTGATCTGTACAAAGCTTGGGAATTATAAACACGTCTTCAAACAATTCTTCCTAGGTAGAAAACCTGTTGTCGTTAGATTCCTGAAGGGACAGGAGCCAAAATGCTTCCTCTTGTGCATTTCAGTTCTTAATCTTGACTAATCCCTGCGTGGGATGAACACTGCTTGATGGATAAGGCAACTTTGAAAGTGACCATATGTAACAATTACAGATAACGTTGAATAAAAGAAGTGTGACAATGACTTTTTTGCCGGGCACCATCCAAGCTGTGTTTCTAGCAGACAATATTTTACTTGTGCTTGGATTAAACCAATAAACAGTAGAATCTGAGGACTTCAGATGCTCCACCAATTTTTATACACTGAAATAATCTTGTTTTGCAGATGAAAAAGCACAAAGGGACAAAGATCAGAACTTAGGAAATGACCACTGATTTTGTTTGCTGTGATGCTTGCTGGCCAAGCCTAAGATTCTGACACTGATTTTTTTTTTTTTTTTTCACTGGTGCTGCGTTACTTGAGTATTTTGTTTGTGTTCAGGCAAAGATGAATTCTTGGTGCTTCTGAAAAATCAGGCCCTAAATGTCACACTGGACTTCCAGAAAATGACTCACAGCTGTTAAATGGTTTTGAAATCTCTGATCTCAGTAACTTACTGGATGTCAAATCATTCTGCAAGATGGGGCATTGTTGTCACAGCAAATCTACTTGTGCTGGAGTCCTTCCAAGTTCTACCATTTTAGTTAACAAAAAGTAAATATTGAGCTGAGGCTTTATGGATAAGTAACAGCTGTGATACAGACCTACCTCAGTTGCCATCTGTTCCGTGCACAGAATAAGACAGGAGGTGTGTGGATGATCTTACTCGGTTTCATAAGGGATGAATCATGCATGTGCACAAGGAGGTGGGGGAAAGTTACTTGAGGAGGCTGACTTTGGTGTTTCCTACTTAAAAACCTTTATTTTTAACAGTAAAATAAACCAGTTGTCACATTTTGTCTAAATCACCTTTGACACTGCTGGAACAGGACACCTTCAGCGTTGGTGTAGCCTTCTGTCATTTCAGTTTAAAGAGATGATTTGTTAGCTTAAACCTTGCTACTGCTTTGTCTGTCCGTGTGCCTCTGGAAGAAAAGACAGTGACATTCCCAGGAGTCCACATGAGTCCTGGATGGACAGCAAAACTAAAACAAAACAAAATGCCCCAGTCCTGGCAAATCTGTATCCCTGTATCCTCATGGTTCTTGTTCCAATGAGCAGAATAAGATGATTTTGGATGCCAGGGAGCTTCTTGTTAACTCAGTCGTCTTTCTCCGTGCCTTTACCCAGCTGTCAAGTACCTAGCAAAGTACTTAACAGGTTGTTTATGTATGTGTTGGTGGGAACAGGCCATTTATCTAAGTCGTAGATCACCCAGAACACGTTAATTTTGAACCTGTAGAAACAGGTGAGAGACAGGTCAGGTATATTGGGCAATCAGGGCTACTGTTCTTTCCTCTATGTAACCTTTAGCCCACCTAAATAGATGGTTAGTTACGCAGCAGAGGGGAAAAAACAAGTATTTGTGCCAAATGTGACTCCTGAAGAGCTGGCCTGTGGTTGCTGAAACGTCCCGGGACGAAACTTTCCACCTGGGTCAGGAAGCAGGTGCCTGGAAGGTTCCTGCCAGAGGGGATGGTTTGTAGTTAGGAGCAAATGGAAATAGCAAAGAGGGCTCTAAGAAATTGGGTAGGGGCGTTGCTATTGCTTTTCATAACACTGACTGTGAGTCCCTGTGCTTAGCAGGGGCTTGGGAGAGAATTGAGGAGCTTCTTGTACTGAAACTTCAGTGGGGATCCCTTGAAACTCCCGTGCTGGGTAGCCCTTGGCGGTCCTTCTGCATCCTCCCCTCTTCACTCATGCTGTTATTTGGCTATTCCTTCATTATTCACATCCTTACTTCAGCTGGCTGTTGCTTCCCAGCCCCGGCTGCCCCTCTGGATCCTCAGCCTGAGAGGAGCACAAGGAATGATGGGGACGTGGGACAGGAAAGGTGACAGATAGTGGGTAATGCTGAAGGCCGGAGCAGCCCTCCAAGGAGGGACACTGAAAATGCCCGCTTGAAAATCTGAGTGTCTTTGAAGTCTGTGGTGATTTAAGGACAGACTGAATTTCCAGTGGAAGTATTTTCTGCAAAGCCCAGTAATACACTCATTACTGAATTTCATGTAGGAAATCTCTTTCCTCTTTGGAGAATCTCCTGGGTGTGAGAAGGGTGCAAAATTCATTGCTAAGACCAGCAGGACGTTGGTGTTGCTGAGATGCAGCTCCCAGCTCTATGCGTGGTTTTCCCTTTTGAGACCTCCAAGAGGAAATCCTTACTTACTTACTCAATGTATTTGTGATGGTGTGCAGCAAATTGATTACTTCTCCCTTTGGGAGCTGTGGTAGAGGGGCACTGTCTCTGTTTCCTGGCAGCAGTGCTCATGCTCTTGTGTGAGTTGGTTGACTTAGCAAATGTGACATTGGGTGCATTTCTTTCAGAAGTGCTGAATGCGTGATTCCAGCCGCCTCCTCTCTTTGTGCCTGACTTGCTGCATGTTGCTGTGGTGGAGAAGCAGTTGGCTATGTAGAGTTTTTCACTTTCTACTGTCTGGCAAAGAGAGCTGGAGTTGATTTTGGAAGTGTTATTTGTTTGGAGAGCCAAAGAGGTTAAGTTTTCCTGGAAATGAAAACACTCTGGTTTCTAGGTTGACATAACTGATTATAACTGTTGTTTTTGTCTTTCCAGAGAGACAAGAAGAGAAACTGAAGAATAACAACAGGGACTTGTCAATGGTATGAACATTTCAAGCCAGTTCCCAACTGCTGAAGATTTCAGTCAGTTTTCCAACAGAAAGACTTTGTTCAATTGGCAGACATAGCTGCTTTTCCTCTGGAAAGGTCCTTCTGGATTTTCTCTAATAACTACAGATTTTAATACGAGCCACAGAGTTCTCCAGCAGTTACTGCCTCATCTCATGCCAAACCTTAGCTATTTTCAGCTTTATAAGTCTCCATGATGTTTTTCGCAGTAGAATTAATTTTTGTGGTTTCCTATGACTTTGGTCGTTGTAATGATGCCCTGCTGGGGATCCCCTGGGAATCCCCCTGATGGGTTTATAGGCTTAAGGAAAAAATAAAACCAGCCTGTGCAAGGTAACAGGACAATTCCTGAGCACTTTTTGGTTTTGTCTCCCTGAAGCAGCACTTTACATCAGTGGGCCACACTGTGGCTGTCTTTGTACCCAGCTGTTGGCTTCTCTTTGGGACTTCTCCAGTCACTTTTACAACCCCTCTGTCTCCTGGGTCATCCTTTTTCCCTGTTGATTTCAGTGATGTGTACAAAGCCTGTTTTTAAGGGTGTGAGCTCATAATACCTCAGTGTGGGCCTGTTGTTTTGATTATCTCTGACCTTTCTGCTTGCAGGTTCGGATGAAATCCATGTTTGCCATTGGCTTCTGCTTCACTGCCTTGATGGGAATGTTTAACTCCATGTAAGTATCAACTTCCTGGATTTTTTTCTTAAATTTTTATGGTGAATATATTTTCCACCTTCCCTTCATCACTCGAAGTGTTAAGAGTGACGTTGTCCAGCCAAGAACCATCAATAAATAAATGGATCCGTGTTTCATATGAAGATGTGGTGGTTTGGTCATCACGTGCACGTTCTGCTCAAGAGGGAACATTGGGTACTGAACACAACCAAATTGAACAAATTGTAATCAGTCCAGATACAGCTTTAATATCCTTTCTGCATGGGAACATCCTGATTAGGGCAAGTATCAGGCAAATATCCTCAGTCTTCAGCTGCTTTGGCTTTGCTGTAATGGTGTGACCAAAGAATGCTCTTGCAAACAAAACTGGGTCAGCTCCCTTGCCCTTAGAAATGAGTTGTAACTGCAGAGTTTGTTGGTGCCTTGCTTGAGGTAATCACAGCCCAGATATAAACAGGTCCAGGCATAGGCTCCAAGCTTGCTTTGCTTTAAAAGTGACCTGGGATAGGTGCAGTTTAAAAAAACAAGCAGGTAAGAAACCCCAAACACGGTTTGCATGGTTATAGACGGCTTTGTTTCAGATATGCAAATCTGAAAGGCTGTGCTTGGCTTTTAGAACTTGATTCACTTGAAATATGAACTGTTGGCAGTTAAATCTGAAGATGATATGAATATTATTAGGATAACCTTTCGGAGGCTGCTTGATATCTGGGCAATATACTTGCCCTGCAAACAGGAATTTACCTTCTTGGGCACCAAAGCCTTTGGCTTCTGTGCTGGCAGTCCCCAGGATACACTCAACTGTTACTTCGTTGGAGATCTGTGGGTGGATAAATTGCAAACATGGGGTAACATAATAACAGAAGTGCCACTGTGTGGATCATTTATTTATTCAGCTTAGTCAGACTTCAGCACTGAGCATTCTGAGCAGAGCAACCCAGCACTGGAAGACTTTAAAATTTGGGTACAGTCTTGAGTCACTGCTGTCTTATTTCGTTGCAGCTCTGAGCAGGGCTGGAGGTGCATTGTGAGCAGCGAGGTGTCTGAGGGGGCATTTGTGGTGCTGCCCTTGAGGCCTCCAAGTGCTTGCCTTGCTCTTTGGATACAATATAAACACCAGCACTGCCCCTAAAGCAAACTGAAAAACAAACTAAAAATGCTTTACTCCACTGTGCCCACTTTCCTAGAGGGGGAAGAGGCTGTTGTTCTGAGTCTTCTGTGACTAACAAGTGTTACAGAACTGTAAGTTTGTTAAGAACTTTAGGAAGGAGTTGATTTGGGTTAAATTCTATATGGCTCCTCCTTCCATAGATTCTGACTTTAAAAAAAAAAAA
>VZTA01020711.1:15332-109820 GCA_013398855.1 Mohoua ochrocephala
AAAAAAAAAAAAAGAAGAAACCAATAAACTTGTACCAAGTTTATTTGTCTTGTTCCTCTTTTGAGGATTCCTGTCCACAGAGACCATGCTACTGAACAGAGAATTGATGTGAACCTTTGGGCTTATCTTTCATTTAACTGCCTCTTTCTTTAGAGGGAATCTGAGCAGCAGGAGTATCCAGAGAGCTCATTGATTGAGCCTCCTTGTCAATAGCTGAGGCTATTGAATTAAAGTCTAAAGATTTGGCTGTGAGGCCTTCACAGCCAGATAATTAAAAATTTGCTCCTGGTCTCAGGCCAAAGTAGGCAGTGAATCTGTGTCAAGTGGCAGCTTTGGTGGGTGGTGCCTGCCCTGTCTGAAGCTGGCAGAATGGCTGGTGCTGGTTCTCCTGTACTCTCAAGTCTCTTGACATGGTATGAAGAGCAGCTGCTTGTTGCTCACTTAAGGGTTCAGGAGGTTCCTAGGCTCCCTCTGGGAAGCTGCTCCTGCTTGGGATATCTATGGAGGCACTGTGGATGTGGTAGGAAAAGGAGGGAAAGGGTGGCTGACACCTGCAATGGCTGTAGCCGCATTTGCTGCTTTTCCTGTTCTTGAATGAGTTCACGACTCCTGGGGAAAAAAAGATTAGGAATTGTGTGGAAGCAGCATGACGTGCCACTCTTTGGACAGGTATTGTGCAGATGCTGCTGCTCTGGCTGAGCACCTCACTATTGCCAAGTGCCACTTTAGCCAAAATGGAAATCACTGGGACGACCTGCTGTCGTTCCTGGAGTGTCAGTAGTAGTGGGGCAGCAGGTTGGACCGTGCTGGAAGGATATGGAAGTGTCAGCAAGGCTGGTTGAAACCCAAGGAACATGATGCTGTGCCCAAGGCAAACGGCTGAATGACTGTCGTGGCTTAAAAGGTTCATTATGGCAGTGAGATCTGCAGCAGCAGCGGCCTCCAAGCCACTGTGGGTTTCTCCCGGGAGAGAAATTACCTTCTACGTGTCTCAATTTTCTCTTGCCAGGAACTTTTTAATGCAATCACTTCTCTGCCTTACTCTAAGAGCTGTGCATTCCAGTACCTCTTCGTAACTGTGAAAACCTGCTGGAATTAAAAGCAGGTACCTCAGGGTGCTGCTGCTGAAGTACTTGTCATTCTCACAGCAGGAATAAGGCAGAATTTTAAGCCACTGGGGGATGTTCCAGGGAGATAAACATCCGTTCCGAGTTCTTTTGCCAAACTGCCTGTGAGATGTAAACAAAGTTGGCGTGTGTTTGAGCCGTGGCTGTGTGAATGCATCTCCACAGGAAAGAAGGCTCATTTAGGATCTCTTGAAACAAGAAACACCTGTTTGAAAATTAGCACATGCAGAGAAAATAACATCCAAATATGCACATGCTGATGAGGCATCACACACATCTACATCAAAAGATTGGGTCGACTGTCTGGCTTGGGAGAAATCTTTGCAAACTGGCCAAAATTCACACTCTGCCCAATGCCCTGGAATGTGGACCTGGAGGGATTCCAGGAGCAGGACATGCTGCTGGGAATATGCGGTATCATCCTGCCTCTGCGCTGTCTTCATCTCCAGAGCTAATGCAGAGAAACTGGGGGTATTAAGGGTTCTGCTGATGGCTCTCTTGTGCATCCCGAGGAGCACAGCTGCTCCAGGGAAGGAAAAGGTATCTTTGATTTATGCACTGCTTAAAAAATGCTGTTTTGCTTGAGCAAAGGGTCCGTCTGGTTGCAGGAACTGCCATACAGCAGGGTGACAGTCGTTAATCTTTTATTGAAGTGCTGACTGCGTTCTGGGAAGTGATCTGCTAAATCTGACTTTGAAATAAAATGCACCAGAAAACTGCAAAGCACCAAGATGTCATGAACCAGCAGCTTGTCCAGTTGATCACTTAAATCACTGGGAAACACTTTGATGATGGCAAGACTGTTCCTGAGGGAATCCTACCCCTGTGGATGGTTGAGCGTGGAGGGCTTGGAGAGAGAGATGTCTTTATCCTCCTTGGTGTAGTGTATGGAGAGGGGCTGGAGAAGGCAGCAAGGCTTTTTAGCCTTGCATGTGATCTATTGAAGGTGCTCACTTGTTCTTTCTATATCCAAAAGCTCTTTTGCTGTCTCCAGTGGTGATCCAGTGCTCTCTTTTTCAGATTTGATGGCCGAGTGGTGGCAAAGCTTCCGTTTATCCCCCTCTCGTACATCCAAGGTCTCTCCCACCGCAACCTCCTGGGTGAGGATTACACTGACTGCTCCTTCATCTTCCTCTACATTCTCTGCACTATGTCAATCAGACAGGTGAGTACACTTTCCCTGAAGCAGGAAAAGCACATCCCCATCCAGGAAGAGGAGTATTGCACGTATAATCTTGGATCTGTTGGTGGTTTCTGTCTCTGTCTTCATTCCTATGCCTCATATTCAAAGCAATTCTAGGGCGGGATCATTAAAACAGTCGCTCTCCTGGACAGGCCTGGAAGACTTGGCTGGAGACTTGCACCAGGGCTCTAGGACAGAGTTGGCAGAAATGGATTCCTGACTTGTGTGATAACTCTGTGGATTGCCACACTAAGAGATTGTCTCCATCAGAAGCTGATCTAAATCCTACTTCTTAGTAATTATATGACTTTTACAGCAATATGTGCATCTTTACAAATAGCAGTATCTTAAGGGGAAACTTCCTAGGTGGCTTGCAGCTCTATAAAAGTTTCGTCAGTCCATAAAGTTGCTAGAAGAGTGAGGAAAGAGTTAAAGCTGCTCTTTTGGGTTTGTCCTTCCTGTTTTTGCTGGCTGCCTGATTTTTTTCAGAGTCTTAAGAACTGTACCTTTGGTGTCAAGTCTCTCCCAGCCTTGGGGACGTGACACAGAGAGGGAGTCTGGTATGGTAAGCCAAGAGTGTGCGCCACAGAGCTCTCCAGCAAAGCTCCCTAGTCCCATCTTTTGGAAGAGGGCGAGGATATCAGTGAGGATAAGGGATCTGTTCAGGAAGGTTCACTGGCAGCTCAAGGGGCAAGAATGGCTGGTGAGGACAAGAGGGCCTTCTCAGTGCAACAAGAAGTCTGTTTTGTTTTCCAGTTTCCCCAGAGGGTGCTGGGGATAAGTTAATAGACTCTGGATGAATGCTGGTGCAACTAGCTGCAGATTACCTTCTCCTCTGTATTTGTATTTCCCTTTTCTTTGATTCACTTCCTGAATTCTTGCCGCTTTTCTCCTTGACCCACTTGTTGCTCTTCCTAGAGGGTGCCAAGGAATCTTAGACTGGGGGACTTAGAAAGACCTAAAGCAGATCAGCAAAGGGAAGTGGTGTGTAATGCCAGAAGCTGGGGTGAGCTTGATAGAGCAATTCCATAACACAGAGTTCCTTCAGTCACAAAGTGCATGCTGGTGAGTGGAATTTTCCGTAGCCTTTTGTATTGGGTGCTTGTGCTGAAATGGATCCCAGTCTGGTCCTGTGCAAAAGCAGATCATGAATTGTGGAATCATTTATGCTGAAAGGATCACCTGGAGCTTCATCTGGGCACTCCTCACTCTAAGCAGGCTGAGCTTCACCAAAGGACAGGCAGGGGCTTCCTCACTCTGTTTGCTGCAAGGCAAACTTTCACTTCCCAGTAACTAGAGCAGTGGTTGCTGCTTTGAAAGCCCTGAGACACATTTAGCTCTGAGGATCACCTTCCAGAATTCCTGGGATGCTGTGGTCTGATGCTGTTCCTTCTGGCAATCTTGGCCGGTGCTGCTCTGTATTACCTGTTACATGGAAAGTCCTTTCTTTTAAGTGTTGCAGATCATGATAGCAAATGAAATAGCACCACTAACAAGATTCTTCTGCACCCATTGGGTTGATTGGGGAATTTCCTTGCTGAAAAACCCCTCATTTTTTTGTCCAAAAATAGAATTCCTGTGGTTAGTTCTAATGCTGGGCATTTCCTGATGTTTTATATGGTGAAATCGGTGGGCAGCATGAACTGAGGGGCAGAAATGCCAAGCTCTTTGCAGTGGTTTGGGCTTTCCATAAAAATTCTGGGAAAAAATTGCCCTTGTGCTTGAGAGTTCCTGCTGATATCCCTGTGGAGGAGGGGAGTGAGTTTATTGCTTTGGAGAAGGGTGTGAGACCTCAGTCTTCACAGTGCTGCCTTACCTACGTGATCATGGTTAACAATTCCTGCACTTCTCCCGCTGTCAGGCAGCTCAGCTTCTTCCTCCTTGCAACCTGGAGGGAAGGGCAGGGGCACAGTTTGCACAAGAGGTCAGAACTGAAGCTGTGATTGCTGCTGGCATCCTGCTCCTGGCTTTATTGCTCTTTGAAAGAACCTAGGTGATAACAGCATTGGGAAGAGGGCTTGGAAGTTGTGACAGGCCAGGGGGAGAGGGCAAGAAAGTAATTAACGGCTTAAAATGGTGCCAAAGACTTGCACTTTGTGCTTTCAGTGACCTTGGAGGTGAAGGCTTTGTGATCCTTTGTATTTCACTGTGTGCAGAAGGGGAAATCTTGCCAGATGGCTTCCAAACAGGTGCTGGCCCAAGGGAGGACAACTGGTGTGGGAGTTGGTGTCTGGCTTCGCGCTGCTGACACGAGAGGAGGAATGGAGATGTTCCAAAAATCAGGGAACAGGTTGTGAGCAAACCAAGGAGACCATAGTCCCTCAGTCTTTCCTTAAATCCTGGAGCTGCCTGTGAAACCATCAAAGACAGGGAAAAGAGATGTTCCTGGGGAGCTCAGAGGTAGAGCAGGAACTCCTGTGTGTGTGAAAAAATAGCGACCTGGTGGGAAATGCAGGGGAGCCTGTGGAGGTGGGAGACTGCCCGGGCGGTGATTAAAGTGACATTAGCGGGACAGGCAGGAGCAGCATCAGGGACTCTCTTCATGTGGGGGTGATAAACTCTTCAAACACTGACTGGGAAGCTTTTGCTGCCTGTGACCTGGCCAGCATCTCCCAAAATAGTCACCTCGCAGTGAGTAACTTCCTTTGCGCTGTTCCCAGCTCTCCCTGGCACGTAAATCCTGTCCCCTAGTTCCTCCTGCCTTCCTGTTTGGAGAGAGGAGGGTTGCTGGGAGAGGCCTTCCAAGGGTCCTTGAGCTGTTGGGTTTCAGCTGGGAAAGTCTGCTGCTGGGCTGGGTGGGAGGTGCAGTGTCAGGGTTACATCCTCTGTCCCTGCTCCTGGTTCTGAGCTCCCAGGCTTCACCTGTGCTCTTTGGGAAGAGGGATACGCTGCTGTTCCTCAGGCTTTTGCTGCTCTTCACTTCCTTTTCACACACATCTGAACTGTAGATTAGGCTGCTTCTCACTGAAATGTGTTCCCAGTGGGAGGGGGAGCCAGCAATCATCCCTACTGCCAGGACTGCATTTTCCCACAGAGCCTGGTCTTGGAGCAGGGAGCCACTTGCTGCCTCGTCTGAGGTCCCTTCTGGGTTTGAAGGCAAAAGTAGGAGCAGCTCCTGTCCTTCCTGCACTCATTTGAGGAAAGATCAGAGGAGCTCAAATGAGGGATTTGGATCTTTGAGTCTTACTCTTCCCTCCCTGCTCCTGAGGGTGATGGTCGTGCTTGTGTCAGAAGTAGACTCTGCAGATTTCCTTGTCCAACGTGGCCCACAGCAGGTGGGACAAGGTTTCTGCTGGATCTTGCCCCATCCTTGGTGTTTCTATCTGTGTAGATTTCAGGATTGCTGTCCAAAACTTGCTTTGAAGGTAGTGTGTGATGCTTTCTGCCTTCCAGAGCAGGGAGGGAGGCTGCATGGAAGGGTAACGCTGGACAGTGTCTGTAGTCTCGAATTCGGACAGACAGACTGTCATCTCCCTTCCTCTTCAAGCAGTTGGAAGACACTTTAGCACCACAGTTTTCCTCTCTCTCTGTGCTAAAAGGAGCAGGGAGGAGGCAGTAGACGCTTCCTTCGTTCCGTGGATCCCCGCTAGGATCTCTGCTCCGCTTTTGAGCCGGTAGGAAGCTGACAGGACACCCACCAGTCCTGTGGGCCGCTGGCTCTGCAGCACCCTCTGGTGTTGCTGGGTCCGTCCTTTGACTGCTCGTTTCCTCCTTTCTGTCCGTGTCTTGATCAAAGAAACACTAAGAGGAACCACAAGGAAGGAGTTAATGCTCTCATACATATTCAGCTGCCGAACATCAGCCGGTGGCTGCCTTTTGTATGCCACGGACTAAACCTGATGTAATTCCTCTTCATGTGTTCCTTGTGTGTGGGCTGAAACCTTCCTTTTCATAATCTCCAGCTGGAATCAATCCTGATTTTAATTTATTTTAGCTACTGTGGAATTGAAAAACTATCTGCTTTTTTTTGGTGGGTTTTTTTGGTTTTTTTTTGTTTATGCTCCTTCCATAATAAAAAAGTTCAAGAGCTCTGTGACCTTGCAGTCTGACCTATCCTGACAGTTATTTTGGAGAGGACACTCAGGTTTGAAGAGAATCCTCCTTCCTCCTTTTGTTGTCTTGATAGCCAGCACTCAGGTGGTGGCACAAGGAGGACGCAGTTGTTTGCTTCTTTCTCCTGCATCAGATGTCCCTGTTTTGCCAGCACTGCAGGAGCAGCATCTTGAGCTGGAGTGCCTTACAGTGAAGGATGAAGCTGAAAGAACTGATGGCTCTTTGTAGTTGCAGTGTTGTGAAATTTAAAGGAAATTCACAAAAATCAAGAAAAACATTCAAATTTAAATATTCTGCTGCGAGTTTTTGGCTTATGCCTGGCTCTGCTAATTAATTCTTCCCCTGTTTGTTGTTTTCCACTGAAACACCCTGCTTGGATGCAGATGAGGTCATCCCAATAGTCAGGTTTTGGGGTTTGCTCCATATGTCCTGTTATCCTGCATGTCTCCAGCGCCCCATTGTTCTGCGTGCAGCACTGGCATTCATGTTAATTCTGGGACTAAGCTCCTGACTTGCACTTGGCACTCGCTCCGGTTGCCATGCTGCTGTCCCAGATTCCGGCTGCATGAGGAGAGAGCCTTCCTCGCCAGCCTGCAGCCCCTCCAGCTCCCAGGGCCACCACCCACTGTGCTTTTTTGGAATTTGGGAAAACCGAGGGCTGCGAGGTCTGCACTGCACTGCAGTTAAATTGCAATGATATTGTATGTTAATTGTGTGTGTAAAGACAGCTGACTGTGGGGTGTGTAGCTGGAAATGGGAAAGAATCCTCATCCAAAATACGGATTTGCTGTTCAGAGGCTTTTGTTGAGGTAGGGAAGAATGGCCCAGCTCTCTTGTGGATGGCTGTCTGGCTCCATGCTGAGCTGTTTTGAACATATAGGGAGGGAGGTTCAATATACAGTAGCCAGATGGATAAGACCATGTGGGTGAGAACCTGAATCTGTTGAAACAAGTGGGGATGTTTTACTTGCGCTGCTGGAGAGAATCCAGCAGAGGTCACAAAGATGAGCTGGGGTCTGGAGCATCTCTAAGGAGAAGAGACTACAGAAGCTGGGCCTGTTTAGTCCAAAGAGAAGACTGAGAGGGGATCTCATCATATAAATGTCTCAAAGGTGGGTTTCAAGAGGACAGTGCCAGAGTCTTCAGTGGTGCCCGGCACCAGGATGAGGAGCAATGGCTGTGAACTGAGTAACAAGAAGTTCCATCTCAACATGAGGAAGAACTTCTTTACAATGAGGGTGGCAGAGCACTGGAACAGCTGCCCAGGGAGGGTGTGGAGTCTCCCTCTCTGGAGACATTCCAAACCCACCTGGATGCGTTCCTGTCACCTGCTCCAGGTGACCCTGCCTTGGCTGGGGGGGTTGGACTGGACGATCTGCAGAGGTTCCTTCCACCCCCAGCTATTCTGAGAGCAGAGTTGGGATTTCTTCCTCTTTGTTTCCCTCGCCGTGGTCTGACGATATCCTGCTCTTTGTTGTTGTTCTTGCAGAACATTCAGAAGATGCTTGGCCTTGCTCCTTCTCGGGCTGCAACCAAGCAGGCAGGAGGCTTTCTTGGCCCCCCACCCCAGGCAGGGAAGTTCTCCTGAAGCACAGCCCTCACAGAAAGCCTGACCAGTGCAACGAGACTGCCTTGGGAGGTAACAAGTCGGGATTCTGCACCAGGCATCACCTGTCCAAAACCAGGCTATGCAGTATTGAAATCATCGTCCATCTGGAGTATTCCACCAGCAGTTGTTCGTTCATCCAACCTAGAAACTTCTCTCGGAAGATAACGCGACCTTTGTTTCTGAGAAATAAACGGCATGGGCATGTTAATTTCTGTTAACGATGTCTCTTAATTGGGTGCTGGAGGCTGCCGCCGGCCGCGGGATCGGCCGCCTCGCAGCTGGCACGCCCCGGCTGGGGCGGGCCCCGCGGCGCTGACGGTGAAAAGGCGTCTGTGGGAGAGGCGGCGCCTCTCGGCCGCGGCGCCTCACGGGATCCCGCCGATGTTGGCACAGTCCCGGCTGCCGAGCCTCCTCCTCCTCCTCTCCCCCCGGCTGCGCTCACTCGCTCCCGGCCGCGCCATGAGCTCCGCCACCGGCACCACCACCGTCCAGCAGCCCCTCAACTACCGCGCGGGCGCCCGCGTCCAGCCCGCCGACGGCGGGCAGCTGGAGGAGGTGTTCGAGCCGGCCACAGGTACCGGGGGAGCGCCGCGCCCTGGGGCAGGGAGAGCCCGTGTGCCTGCAGGGCCCGGTGGCCTCGGCTTTCCCCCAGCTCACCTGGGGGGTGTCCTGCTGTAGTGGCTGCGCTCTGCTTACGGCAGAGCCCTTCGCCACTCTTTGCTGCAGAAATCAGCTCTCTCAGTCAGACACAAAGTGCGGTGGTGCCTGATTTTGGCAAAACTCCACGGTCTAAATCTCTTTAAAATTATGTAATCGTAGTTATCGGTATGTAGCATTCATCAGAATCACTCCAAGTGTTTAACCATCCCGAGGAATGTGTAACGGGAGTCCTGAAGAGGGTGGTAGAAGTGTAACAAACTCAACTGCGAAACCCAGGAATTTTGTAACAACTGGAGCTAATTAGTTACCAGAACACGACTGTGGAGAATGTCAGCTCTTTTAATTCAGACCTGCTGAATTGCAGCACCTCTTCTATGGCTAGTTACAAATCAGTGGATTTCAGTGGGAACCATGGGGGAATTTCTGTGCCCGGTATAGGTGGCTTGACTGAAGTATGTGGGGTTTGGTGCAAGATAAACTACGTTCTGGGCCCCTTTTCTGAGACTTCCATCTCATTTATTCCTTGTTTAAAACGTGCCCAGGTCGCATGCTGTGCAAGCTGCCCTGCTCTGGGGAGAAGGAAGTTGATCTGGCTGTGCAGAGTGCAAAGGCTGCCTTTAAAATATGGAGTCAAATGTCGGGCATGGAGCGATGCCGGGTGATGCTGGAGGCTGCCAGAATTATTCGGGTATGTTGCGGGGGAGAGGGTTGGGTTCTGTCTCTGAGCTTCCTTGTGGGTTATTGTGGCTCTTGGGGGCTTCAGCAGGACTTCCAGAGCTCCAGGAGTTGCTCAGGAGTTAAAACCCTTGGCCAGAAGACAGGCTGCCTCAGGCAGGACTTTGCTCTTATCACTGGAGTCAGCACCCCTGCGTGCAGCTTTGGTCTTATCACTGGATTCAAGGCCAGTGTGTGCTCTCTCAGCTTAATTCTGTTAGAAGACATAAAACTGAAGCCATCCAGTTGACATCTTGCAGGGTTTGTGATTCTTTTAACGGCTCCAAAGATTAAATTTCACTGCACACAGTTTCAAAGCTGAAATTGCGTAACTGGCATTGCTGAATTTTTGGCCTGTCGGAGGCTGTTGTTACATAACTGGAATGTGTCCTGGCAATAAATGAAAGTAGCAACACTGGTTTTTATCTATCAGATAATACACGTAAGTGAGCTTTAACACAGACTCCTTTCTGAGATAACAGGTTCTTGGGCATCAGAGTTAATCTCCATCAAGGCACAGATCTGTAAGAACCCGGACCTTCTTTCCCCAGTGTGCATCAGTCATGAGAAAACTTTTCTTTATGCCAAACTTCTGCTTTTGCCGGACTTCCAGAGCAGGGTAATATTTCTGCCTGGGAGCTGGTCTGTTAAAGGATGCTTCCCAGCTGCATTGCTTTGTCCCTCTTCACTGGCCTCTGGTTCCATCCGGATCTTGCTGTTTGCTCTTCCCAGTTTAGTTCTGCGAATTCTAATCATTGTTTACCAGCTGGCTTCTAAGTTCATGTTTGTTCATCTTTTAGATAAACAGGGATGTTAAACAAGACTGGACCAGCAGTCAACCCCCGAGGCTTTCCCTTTGACATTGCCCTGCACTCAGTCACCATGGGGAAACTGATAAACAGCAGTTGGGAATGTCCCTTTTGGAGATGACCATTTCTCATGGCAGGATCTTGTTTGGGACTTGGGAAGCACCTGTCTCCTTGTGGAGTTCTGCTCCAGGCTTCTCAAACATGTTGTCTCTGTCCTGTGCCTCTCACAGGAGCAGAGAGAGGAAATTGCCACCATGGAGACCATCAACAATGGGAAATCCATCTTTGAAGCCAGAGTGGACATCGACGTGTCCTGGCAGTGCCTGGAGTATTACGCAGGGCTGGCAGGATCTCTGGCAGGTGAGGATGTTACTGGAGTTTGCTCCTTGCTCTCTGTCCCACATTCCCTGGTAACTCCAGTGGCACAAAGCCATCTTTGCTGCTGATTTCTCTAAGAGGTGCACCATTCCTTTTCCTGCAGACCTTGGAAGGATTTTGAGAGGTCTCTCCCCAGTGCTGCCATGCTCTGTGGGCACTCACACACCTTCTGTGAGCCTGCTGGGGTAAAACTGTGTCTCTCTTCCCAGGCAAAGCCAGATCTGACTCCTGGTGGCTCTGATCAGACAGGAAGGGGCTTTGCTCTTTTCTACCTTCTGGCTGTTTCTTTGCAGGTGAACACATCCAGCTTCCCGGGGGATCCTTTGGATATACTCGGAGAGAACCGCTCGGGGTGTGTGTTGGGATTGGAGCCTGGAATTACCCTTTCCAAATTGCCTGCTGGAAGTCTGGCCCGGCCTTGGCTTGCGGTAATGGAGACTTTCTGCCCACACAAGTGTCTCTTCAAAGCCAAGTGATCCTGTGGGGGAGAGTGATTTGCAGGATGAAGTTTACGATTACCTTGAAGTGTTGAAGGATTAACAGAACGTTCAGGCTGTTACTCTGGCAGAAAGGGAAGGGAAATGAAAGGAGGAGCATGTCATATGTCAAGAGGTTAGGAGTGCATCCGGAAAAGCTTTGCTTTTTTGATAGCTTGGCTTTGTACCAGATGGGAAAGGTCTCTGGAAATGTCTGCAAGGCAAGACCAGCAGTCCCATCTCCCCCAGCCCTCTCCCCAGCAGGAAGGGCCCCCTTTTGCTAGTTGCAGTGATCAGCTGAGAGCGTTTCCTCCTCTCTTGGGGGAAACATCTGGGATCTGTTGAGACAAACTCACTGTGTGGGGTGGGGATTGTTTTTGTTTCTTCCCTGAAGCAGTTTGGGTGCTAACCTCACCTTGCCTGTGTCTGGATTCCCTTAGGCAATGCCATGGTCTTCAAGCCTTCACCCTTCACCCCCATCTCTGCGGTGAGGTTGGCAGAGATCTTCACAGAAGCCGGAGTGCCCAAGGGGCTCTTCAACGTGGTGCAGGGTGGGGCGGCCACGGGCCAGTTCCTCTGCCAGCACCCAGATGTGGCCAAAATCTCTTTCACTGGCAGCGTGCCAACTGGCATGAAGGTAAAGGCGCCTTGAAACAGGGGGTCTGTGGTTAATACCTCCTTGAGCTTTTCTGCATGAAGCCTGTAGAGGCAGGGTGTGAGTCGGCATTTCTGGGGCTGAGCAAGGAGCTTGCGGCATGTACAGCATCGTGCTGGGGATCCAGTTAACCTGCTGGGCATGGGCTTGGGAGAGAAACCCCTTGGTCAGCTTCACTTGCTTTAGCCCCTGGTTGCAGTGAAGTCCCTGAGCTGCTCAGGTGGGTGTTGATGTCAGGAGGATGGTACACAAAACAGCAGCACTGGGAAAATGTGTTTCTGGCTGCAACAGAGCACTAAAGCTGCATGCAACCTACTGTTTTTAAGCAAGAGAATAGTTCCTGTGAGTTTTTCACCCTTAATTTATTATTCCAAAATTAAAGAAAGACTTTTGGAAATAAATTCTGAGTTGAAGGAAGGGAAATGTTGTCCCTTGAATGCTCCCTACATGTGTGTACCTATTGGGTGCTGTGACAGATGCAGCTACAGCTGCCTGCAGCTTACACTGAGCACAAGACTTCCTGCAAATGCTACTCCAGGGTTTTTTTGGGGTTATCTACAAAAAAAACAATCCCCAAACCCTCTGAGGCAGCCCTCAGTCTGAACTAAGCACATATAGGAAACCCAGCTTGCCCTTCATGCTGCTTCTCTTGTTGGTGAATGGTCCTGCAGGAACTCTCCTTTCGAGTCTCTTGCCTCTCCCCACCAGCCTCCCCCTGGCCAGTGGGTCACTTATCTCTTCTGTCCTTGTTCCACCCAGATCATGGAGATGGCAGCTAAAGGGATCAAGCCAGTCACCCTGGAGCTGGGGGGCAAATCCCCCCTTATCATCTTTTCGGACTCTGATCTGGATAATGCTGTGAAGGGAGCTCTCATGGCTAACTTCCTTACTCAGGGTGAGGTGTGTGTCTGTGGGGCAGGAGTGCTCCTTCCCAGGGAGGCAGGGTGGTTTCAGCATTGGGCAGTGGGGCCAGCCTGTGACCTCGTGGAGTGAGGGATGCCCTGAAGCTTCCATCTTGCCCCACCCTTCCCTGTGCAGTGTCAGAAGGGATGCCCTTGCAGGAACCAGGGCAGGGTGTCCCAGCAGAGTGGGACACTCCTTAGCCAGTGCCCTGTCCTTCCCAGACACGGAGCCTCCCTGACACCCAGTAGCCAGCTCAGCACAGCCGCACTCACAGGTCAGGAGAAGCTGTGCTGGTGTCCCTTGGAGGGGCAGCAGGTTACAGCCTGGTGTGCTGAGTCTGAGGACAGGGTTCTGTCCTTCCCAAATTTGGGATATCCGCATGTACTGCAGGTTTTGTGTAATCCTGTTGGCAAATGTGCTCAGCAGGGTAATTTCTGGGAATCCAGAAGTCAGCTCAAGGTCTCTGCTGCTGGTGACCTGATGCGTTTTTGCCACCTGGTGGCATCAGAACCACTGTGTCCAGCAGAGACTGTTCAGTGCAGTCACAGCCCCAGGGTAACCTTGTGATCCTTGTCCCCAGGGACAAGTTAGCTGTTGTAGCAGCTGTGAAGGGGCTTTTCCAAGAGCCCCTGGAGCAGGACCCAAGGAGGGAAGGACTGTGGAATGCTGTGTTTCCTATTCTGAGCTGCCTGTCCTGTATCCCAGGTGTGCTGCAATGGCACCCGGGTGTTTGTGGAGAGGAAGATCCTGGATACCTTCACAAAGGAGGTGGTGAAACGCACCCAGAAGATCAAAATCGGAGACCCTCTTCTGGAAGACACACGGATGGGAGCCCTCATCAACCGGCCCCACCTGAATCGTGTGCAGGGCTTTATCAAGCAGGCAAAGGAGCAGGTGAGATTGTGATGCTGCCTTGTGACTGCCCTGAAATGTCTCTCTTGTTAGACAAATACACTGCCAGCTGCTTTCCTGCCCTGTGCCTTCCCAGTTAAGCTGGGTTTTTTGGTTGTTCTTGAATCACTCAGTGGGTGTTTTGGACCACTAGATACGTAAGTCTCTGGGATCTGATGGGATGCATCCCAGGGTCCGGAGAGAATTGGCCGATGTAGTTGCTGAGCCATTCTTTGTGCTACTTGAAAAGTCATGGCAGTCAGGTGAAATCCCAAGTGACTGGAAAAGGAAAAACACTTCACCCATTTTCAAAAAGGGTGGACAGGAGCACCTTGGGAATTACAGACCTGTCAGCCTCACCTCTGTGACTGTGGGAAGGTCGTGGAACAGCTCCTCCTAGAAGTTGTGCTAAGGCACACGGAGGACAGGGAGGTGATTTGAGCCAAGTACAAGGTGCTGCACCTGGGTCAGAGCAACCCCTGGTATCAATCCGGGCTGGGGGATGAGTGGATGGAGCAGCCTTGCCAGGAAGGACTTGGGAGCACTGGTGGATGAGAGGCTGTACGTGCCCCATCCATGTGTGCTGGCACCCAGAAACCACCCATATCCTGGGTTGCATCCAGAGCAGCGTGGGCAGCAGGTGAGAGAGAATTCTGCCCCTCTGACCTGCTCTGGAGGCAGCTCACTTCAAGTACTGCAACCAGCTCTGGAATCCCCTCAGCACAGGAAAAATGCACCTCACCATGAGGAAAGGCTGAGAGTTGGGGTAGTTCAGCCTGAAGAGGAGACTGCTCTGGGGACACCTGATGGCAGCATTTCAGTAAAAGGGGCTTATGAGAAAGATGGGGGACAAACTTCTTAGCACAGTCTGTTGGGACAGAGCTGTGGCAGCTGGGCAGGGTGCTGCTGGACGTGCCTGCATCCCTTCCTCTCTTGGCTCTTTTCCAGGGGGCAGAGGTGCTGTGTGGTGGGGACCTGTATGTGCCAGATGACCCGAAGCTGAAGAATGGCTACTACATGCGCCCCTGTGTGTTAGGTAGGATCCATCTCGGTCACGGTGCCACGGGTGTTGTGGAATTTCTCCTGGGAATGCTGAGTTCGGTGTAACGTGGCTCTGTGATGTCCCCAGCACGGACTGGCACTTGGATGGGGGCATTAGAGAGAGCTGAGGCTTCCAAGAACTGCGTCCAGGGAAATCTGTGCTGTTAGGGGGCCTGACAGGAATGATGCAGTTGGTGCTTTTGAGATGCAGGGTGTGCCTGGCTGCTCTGCAGGGAGGCTGTGCAGTGCTGGGTGCTGTCTCCAAGGCTGTGTTGGTTGCTGAACGCACAGGCTGTGCTGCTGCTCTTCCTCCTGAAGCACTTGTGCTCTGCCATGCTTCCAGGGAACTGCAAGGATGACATGACATGTGTGAAGGAAGAGATCTTTGGGCCTGTCATGGCCATCCTGCCATTTGACACGGAGGAGGAGGTTGTGGAGAGAGCCAATGCCACCAAATTCGGCCTGGCAGGTGGTGTCTTCACCAGGTATGGCTGGGCAGTGTTGTGAAATCATTCTAGGGAGGGGAAATACCGCAGTGATTTGCTGCTCCTCTTGCAGTGCCTTGGCCTGGGCATGGGTATCCTCTTCCAGAAAAGTTGAAGCAAGTGATTGCCAAAAGGGAAATTTGTAAATGACTGCGACATCTCCCAGTTTTTCCTGAAGTGTTGGGTGGGCCCAGCTGTCCTTTGGGGTCCTCCCAGCCTGGCTTGGCCTGCTGCCTGCCTTCCTGCAGCTCCAGGATGCACTAGGAGCCTGCTGTGCTGCTGTTGGCTACTTGCCCCACTCTGCATTGCTGGTGTCCTTGTCCTGCCCTCCCAAATCAAATGCAGTTGGAGCCTCCTTGGGAATTGGTGCCACCTCCTTCGAGCAGGCAAAGACAGAGTAGTAGGGCAGGTTGGACTCCAAAAACCAGTGTGGCCTGCTGGCCTTTCTCCAGTGGATGTTACCAGGCAGGGAAGGAGGGGATCCCGCTGAGTTGCCCTTTTCCTGCAGGGATATCCAGAAGGCTCACAGGGTAGTGGCTGCTCTCAAGGCCGGGATGTGCTTCATCAACAACTACAACAGCAGCCCTGTGGAGCTGCCTTTTGGAGGATACAAGTTCTCAGGTGAGCTCTGTGTGCCCTCCCCCGGTACATGCCAGCTGCAGGGGCTGTGAGTGGCCCCTGGCACTGCCTGGAGCTGTGTCCTCACTCCAGCTCTTCTCTGCAGGATTTGGCAGGGAGAACGGCCGGGCAGCCATCGAGTACTACTCGCAGCTGAAGACTGTCTGCGTGGAGATGGGTGATGTGGAGTCTGTGTTTTAGGGGCTCTGGGGCCTGCACAGGGCAGCTCCTGCCTGCCAGCCAGAGATGTGGATCATGTACACAGCAATGAAGTACCCTACAACTGACAGTGCCCGGGGGGAAGCAGAGCTGGAGCAGCATTCAGCCACCCTGCTCCTGCAAGGGGGGATGTACACACAGGGCTCAGCTCTGACTGGTCTGGTGGACAATGGGAAGCTCAGAGCAGGAGGCACCAATCTGGCTTTTGGCAGCAGCTCCTGCAGCCACAGAGGTGTTACTAGAAGCTTGTCAGTGGCCCAGGCTTCCCAGGCTGTGTGCCTTGATTCCCATTGCCTTCCACATTCCATCCACTTCAGTTCTGGCTTCCTAACTGGTAGGACCCTACTCAGTACATGTATAAGCTCTTGGACACATGGATATCCTGTAGCAATAGACCCTGTCTATTCTGTGACTACATAAAAGCCTTAACTGTAGCATTGTTTATTCCCTCTAGACCCTTGGTAACCTCAAGTTTTGGTTTTTTTTCTATCTGTACCTTGCTTACAAGTGGGACAAAAGATTGTGGGGAGGGTTGGCTGATGCTGCCTGGGCCAGGCATGGCCCTGAGAATCACCTCCACACAAGAGTGGTGGTGGCAAGCTCCAGCACAGAATAGTGAAAACTATCTCGCTTCCTTCCTGTAAATTTACTGCTCTTTATACACGTGATGAAGTAACAACTTTAAATGTTTGCCTATGTCTCTTTTTAGCAATTAAATAAATACTTACTCTGGAACATCATCTCAGAGTGACATGAATTGATGGGTCCAGAAACGGGGCTGCTGCTGTATGGATTAAATGAGCTGCAAGGTGGCTTTTTGATCACTAAAATCATAAAAGCTAGAAAGAACGCCTCTGCCTGACAGACAGATTTCTGTAATCCTACACAACCAGAGTAGTTCTAGCATTCTGCAGAGCTTCTTAAGAAAACCCTCTGTAACTTTAGAATGAAAATACAGAATTGACAACTTCCTTTTATTGAGTAAGAAAAGGGAAAAAAACCAGGAAGCCAGGTGTTCTAACAGAAAACAGAAGAAAATTCCCTTTAGCTTCTCAGCACTTCTGGTGGCAGACCCAGCCTAGGTGCTGGCAGGCTGAATACACACCCGTGCCCACCAGCCCAAGGAGTGCCACGGAGCCGAGGGCCCCTCTCCTTCGGTTTTTGGGATCTGGAAAAAAAAAAAGGCAGGAGTTGTCAGTTCACTGAAAGACTAGCCCACCCTGGAAACTGAAGAGGGAGCAGGAGCTAAAGGTAAATCCCCAGGGCAAAACAGCAGGCACCAGCTCAGGCCTCTCAGGGTAGGCATCCCTATTGGATGAGAGCTCTTCCCAGCAGCAGGAAGAGTGCGCTGCAGTGTTGGCAGCCTGTAGACCTGCACCCGTTCTGCCACACGTGACTGGGAGCAAAGAGTCCTGAGGTCACTGTAGGAGACCTGAGCTTCCAAGCACCCTCTGTGTGCAGCAGGGTACAGACCTACCTCCTGTGTAGTAGCCATAGGCATAAAGGAGCCTCCCAACGATCCAGGCGACGCCAAGCCCTGTGGCAGCCCGCTGCAGGGAAAGGAGAAGCATTAAAGGCTTTGGAGGCTTGAGCAAAGTCACGCAGGTCACCAGATGCTGGATCTCATTTCAGCCCTGGCCAGTCAGTGAGCCAAAGCAAGGGCCAGGGTTGTGGAGGCAGCTGCTGCTCCAAGCCCTGTCCCACAGCCTCCAGCAGGTGTTCCAGACTTCCACCTTGACTCTTAATTTAGAGCTTGCTCCGATGTGGCTTCCATTTGCCGGATGTGCCCATGCTGCTTCCTTTCCTCTTGGAAAAGGAATCTGTCTTTAGGAAGGACCTAATTTGTCTTTTGATGGCAAAGGTAGAGCTACTGGATTTGGCCTCTCCCACGTGCCTGCCTCCTCCCAAGTTGTCTGCATCTTTCAGTTAAAAATAATCCAGGTTTTTGTTGACCTCCTTTGGCAGGGCTTGGAAAAACTGGGCTGGAGGGATCCTTCCCACTCAGTGACTGGAGGCTGCAAATGCTTTGCTTTGCCTAACAAGGCACCTTTAGGGGAAGGAAAGGGCTCTAATAGCTGAAACAGCAGTAATGAGTTTATTACTTGTGATTCTCCTGCAGAGGACCTTCTACAGCTAAATTTTCAGAAGGGGCACTGCTGTTAAGTGTGATATGGCTACCGAAGGGGCTGTCTCCTGCCCCCCACCCTTCCCAGGTCAGGGAGCCAGAGCAGAGTTCCGCATCACTTACCGGGTGGTAGAGTCCACCAGTGCCCAAAAAGAACAGGAAGGCAGGATAGACTTCCAATCTGAAAATAAAAGTGAGGAGGTTGTGTTTGTCCTCAGGTTGCTCACAAAGAGGAAACTCCAGAAGGGCAGAGGCTGCAAACATCCCCTGCCAAGGGCATTTTGGGCTCCTTACAAGTCTCTGTGCTCAGTGCTGTGGTTGAGGAAAGGAGGGATCTGAGCATGCACAGAGTTTTAGGGGCTTCCTCCCAGCCTGTGCCTCTCTCCTAGGTTACCCACCCACTCTTTCCATTTTGTTCCCTAAGCCACTCCAAACATTCCCCAGGAGTTGTGCTTCCCAGCACCCCTCTGATGTGCTGTTGCAGCCTGTCCACAGGAGCTGGGTGGACTTTGGCCTCTCCCCAGGGAGACCTGGGCAGCACACCAGATCAGCCCCTTCTGGAAACAAGATTCTTCATGTCTTAACATCTACCCATGGAAGCAAGTTGCTTCTTATGAGAACTGGAGAAGAGGAGACAGCTTCACAGCACCATCCCATGGTTCAAGGCATGGGAAGGAGCCAGCATGGCCTTACTGCTAAGCACTGCAGGGCTGAACCTGGATCAAAGCAATGGCAGCAGCAGCTCTGGGGCTGTGGGCCCTGCCCCTCAGCCCTGTGTCTTCCAAGGCCCCCGTTCGAAGGTGTCACTCACGTGTTCTGGTGCGCGCGCTGGATGCAGTTGAATATCTGCCCGTGCTCAGGGTCTGTGCTGTACATGGTTGGATACTGCCAAAAAATAAACCAGCAGCAAAGCATCAGCAAGTGTGGCCTGCAGCTCCCTCCCCAGGAGCCCAGGGCTGCCTGGGTGCTTGCAAGACCAACCTGCAGTGGCAGGTTAGAGCCTGTCCCTGCCCTGGGGCCCACAAAAGCTGTGTTCAAGGGCACCGCCTTCCTGGAGCTGCTGCCTGGCTGCAGAGGCTTCCCCAGGCCTCAAATCCAGCACCACGTGCACTGGGTACATTTGCTCCAATCCTGACTTGATGCAGCAGGAGTGGGATCTCCCCAACAGGCAGCTGGAGCTGTCCTCGTGCCCACCCCTGCTTGTCACTTCTGCCAGTGAGGTGGTGAAAGAGCAAAGGAGCAGTGGCTCGTGCTGAAGCCAAGCCCAAGCGGCACAGCAGCCTCTGCATGCCACGGCCCTGACTCACAACTGTCCCCACCCAGCCCAGAGCTCTGCCTGGCTTAAAGGCTCCCCAATGGATGCTGAGGGAAAGTCACTTGAAAAACTTCTTGTGACAGGGCTCACGTGCTCCCCCTGAGTTTGAGAAACCCTCCTGTTACTTTCGTGCCACTGCGATCCCTTTCCCCCCAGTGCTGCATCAAGTCTTATTTGCAGGGCAAAAGGGCCAAGCAGTTTCTTGCCCATCAGTGCTGCCAAGCTCAAAGTCACATGCTTTCAGCTTGGTGCCAAGCACCTGATGTCCCAAATCTCGAGCTCTGTTATGCTTTCTGGAGAGCCATGGCAGCTCCATCCCTTCTGCATCTGCGTGGTGAGACAGGAAATGTGAGCAAGTCGCCCCAAACTGAGCAAGGTGACACCTAGCTTGTCAGCAGACTGGCTCCAGCCTTGCCATCCCCTCGGCCTGAGCACTCACCTCCACGTTGTACTTCTTGCGGGCCTTGCCCACCTTTATGGCCAGGTGCATGACCAGGACGAAGCTGGCGGCCCCGGTCAGCATGACGTAGCCATACTCCTTGGAGAGAACAGCCATCGTGGTGCTGCCAGAGAAAGGGAGCCTGTGAGTGTTTTGGGGAAGTGGCAACACACGATATGTGTGCATGGAAGAGTTGCTGAGCTTGGACCCCAAGAGCTCCCAGCACGGGGACTGGCTGAAGGAAGAGAGAAATGGTGGCTGAGGGAGTTTGTACCTCTTGGAGCCGGCACAAACCAGGAGTTTTCTGCACAGTTCCTGTCAAGCAAGCCTTAAAATCACCTAAGCATTGGTGGGAAGTGGTGTCTGGAGGACCCTAGTCCAGCCTGGGCAGAAACTCATGGGCCTTTCCAGCCCCAGAGCTAGGGGCCACCAAATGAAATCAGTTTATTTCCAGCCTGTTTCTTAAGAGAGATGTTTCTTCATGCAGTGGGAACCAGACCCGTGGAACTCCTTGCCAAGGGACGTTGTGAATGCAGGCAGTTTTCATAAATTCAAGAGAAAACTGGGCAAGTTCTGGGAAAAAGAGGTAAGTTGGGAATTATACTAGAGCCTGGCTCAGAAATCCCCTGAGCTGGAAGGAGCTGGGCTACATGAATGATTAATTTGTACTGCTAAGGTCATCCTCATATAAAATACTAATAAAACCCACCACCATGGCAATGATAACTGAACCTGTTGGGTAAAGAGCCACTGGCCAGATGACCAATGCTCAGCCCTGCAGCTCCCAGGAACCCTCTCAGAGTCACAAACTGGTGAACAGCTCCAACAACACACAGCAACTGGCATTTACAAACATCTGCACCAGTGGCCAGGGGACACCGGGGCCTGTGTGGCTTTTATTTAATGGTTCTGCGCTCCCTCATGCAGGCCTGAGACAGAAGCATGAGGCAGAAGGTGCATCCTGCAGCCTCTGCCATGCTGCCCCACATTCCACGTTCTCCCTCTTTCCTGCTCCCCATCTGCCAGACCTGCCCCCATCAGCCTGCCCTGCTCCACACGGAGCACTCCGGCTCCCTCCCAGCTGCCAGAGAGCAAAGGGCCCTTCCCCACAACCATCTTGCACAACCCCGAGCCTCAGACGCCTGGCTGGGTGACCCTAGAGGGTGCTGCATGACAGAGCACAGCAGAACACAGCAGAGACCTCCCTCCAGCGCCGAGATAATTCTCCCAATCAAACCCCTGTCTCCAGATGGTGCCTCCACGATGTAGTGAAGTTTTGGTGTCTCCTGCCCTGTGCCTCCAGCACAATCTGTCAGTGTGGGGAAAAACAGGCCACCTCATGGAACTGGTGTAAAGTCTTCTTACTGCAGCAGTGCCAGCACCCCTCACAAGGGATCTTTGGGGACTAGAAGGTTTTAGTTCTCATTTGCAATGGGATTATCGCCGATGGAGCAAGGTGAAGCCAACAGCTGGCTTTGTCCACAGGAAGTGTGGTAAACAATTATCGGTAAGAATATTAAAACCCTGAAGTAATGAAGAAAAGCCAGCTGCATGCACCTGTAATTGAGGTTAGCACCTGACAGGTGACACACTGAAAATAGAACAGGCAGAGCAGGTTGGTGGTCACATTTCCCCCTTAAAATTACAAGGTTGTTGGATAACCAGGCATTTTATCTTCCAGCACTAAATTATAATCTGGGGGTTTGTCTTGGGAGCAAAGAGCACGGCAAAGCATTAAACCGGGTGCGTCATAAAACTGCTACTCTTACACTGCTGATATAAAAGTGTATCTCAAGCCTTTGCTCTCGTAATTTGGAGCCATAAAAAGCACTCTAAAGTCACCAGGACTCTCACGGTCATTTCCGGATTGTGGTGCCCGGAGCGTTTCAGTAACTTTTGCCCGCAGCTGCAAGGGTTTTGCTGACAGGCAGCGTCACGGTGCAGAAGACTCAATTTCTACTTTTCACATTGCGATTTTGGAGCATGACAACGGCACAGAGCGGCAGCAGAAAAAGGGTCCTTCTCAACTCTGCCACAACACTGCAGCTACTGTGAGTCAGCAAAGCGCATTAAGGCTCCTTGAACAGACCCACGGGTGGATTCGGACTGGATTACCCGACGTAAGCTCAGCCTTTGGAGCCAGCAGAGCCTTTTGTCGCCCCGTACCCGCGTTCGCTCCCAGGGCTGAGCCCTCCCCAGCCAGGCGGGGCCAGGCTCCGCCGGAGCTGCCCGTGCGGGGGGCAGGCAGAACCCCGCGCCCTGCTCGTCCCGCATCCCCCTTCCCCCGGAGGCTCCCCCGACTGGGAGATGTCCACGGCGCCTCCTCCATTTCCCATCGGGACAACCTGAGCGACCGTGCCCTGGGAGCATCCCCCCGCCCCCCGGCCCCGCTCCCGGAGGGGCGAGCTGGGGTGCCCGGCCCCGCACTCACCCTCAGCGCGGCGCGGAGCAGCCCAGGAGCTGCGGGACGGAGCCGGGGACGAGGACGGAGCCGGGGACGGAGCCGGGGACGGGGGCGGCAGCGGGGCCGTCCCGCCCGCAGCACCGCCCGCAGGCGGGGCCGGGGCTCGGCCAGGCCCGATCAGTCTCACTGCTGCGAGAGAAGAGCGGGATCGGGATTCCTGTGGATCTGCGGAGGGATTTGCCATGCCGGTGTCCCCCGGAAGCTCTGCCCGTGTCACCAGCACACAGACATCCTTATCCTCACCCTTTTCCCCATGTCCTTTTTGCCGTACCAATTACAGCTAAGAGCTCTCAGCTTTGATTCGCAACCTACAGTTTAATGGCTCTAAGTTTGGTAACTCACAGCGTGCTTGCTGAAATCTCCTGCTTTCCCCTGTTTTCTCACCAGCCTCTGCAGTGTCGGCTGAAGCAGCCAGTGTTTCACACGCGGAGTTGCCGTGCTGGGTCATGTAAGCAGATACTTCCCTTGGCAATTCCCAGCGCTGGTGGTAAGAAGTATCTTACATTCTCCTGCAGATGCAACCCTGGTGCTTTGGCATGGACACACAAGCCATTTCCACCCACTTTTGGAGAGTGTGTAAGCAATATTTTTACTTTATAAAACATTTCAGTTTTAGGGTTATGTGACACAAAACCAGAGCTGGACTTTCCAGTGCTGTAAATAGTCATAAAACAGTGGAGGCGGTCTGGCTGCAGGAGCACAGAGGGTTCTTTTGCTGTCACCAGTGCAACGGGAAAGAAAGGAAGAGCCAGTGGGATCCTGGGCTCCTCAAAGTCCTGTTTTTAACCTCTTTGCCTTTCCACAGCAGAAAGTTCTTGGATTCCCTGGGGCTCCAGCTGGGTTTTTTGGCCAGGAAGGGCCTGGTGACATCCTTGGCTACAGCACAGTGCCAGGGCCTTTCCCATATTTTAGTACCTTTTCAAGCCAATCCTTATGTCCCTACTTTTCTGTGGTCTCAAAGTAGGGTGGAAGTGGAAAGGCCTGGGCACTGTGCACACCTCTCACACCTCCCCAGAATGAATATTTTGCCAATGTCTTGAGTCCCAGTGACAGAAGACTGAGTATAGCACAGCAAGTGAAACTGCAGCACAGATTACTTCCTGCTCTTGCAGTTTTATTTCACTTCAAAAAAAACCAACAAAAAAACCCCCGACAACAACAAAAAACCCAAAAAACGGGGTGGGACAACATGTCAGAAATCAGGCAGGAAAGGCCTGCCTTTGGTTCCTGTGATGGGAGTTCAGAAGGGCTGATCCTAAGTGGCTGTGTCTTCCTCCTCCTCCTCCTCCTCCTCTTCCTCTCCCTTTGAGGCATGGAGCTCGTAGATGACAGCACAGATGCCAGCCAGCCAGGCTGCCATGGTGCCAGCAAAGAATATGCAGAAGCCAACGAGGCACAGAAAGACATAATCTTGCTTATACAGCTGGGTCAGGCAGCTGAAGTGGAGCTGCGCCTCCACTGCCGGCATCCTTAGGGCACGCAGGCCTGCTGGGGTGTAGCAGGTGATGTTGTCAGCATCTGCAGAGACACAAGCAGAAGCAGGACTCTCTAGCCTGTATCATAATTTCATGAACAGCAGCCCTGGTAGACAAATTATGGGAGTGCTTGCTAAAAGCCTGAAAAATATCTGCAGACTTCACCCCCCCACCTCCCTCCATGGCTTGGGTAAAATCTGACAGCCAAACTCATGCCAAACCTGTGCTAAACCCTTGCCAAACCACAATTGCCAGGTTGCCAGAATATTTTCTGCAGTATTGGCTCCATAGGAAAATATTGCTCGCTGGATTATGCCACTGTGGCAAACTGCTGTCCCTGCCCTGCTCATCTCTGCTAATTGAGCTATTTCATCTTCATAGAAGAGCACCTGTGTTTGTTGTTTTTTTAAATCTCAAACACCTTCTGAAGTGATACAGCCTAAATCACGCTGGAATAATGAGGCTGCTGTGCGTTTAACAATGAGGGTGGTTTGCAGTTAGGCACAGCCTTACCTGCTCTGTGAGGGAAGCAGAGGCAACTTATCAATGATTCAGTTCCACTGAAATAACAACCATACCCTGTCATATTGCAATATCTGCAGTGATAAAACAGGTGCTGGCTGCTCCCTTTCAAGTTAGCGAGGGATGAATGTGGTGCCTGTGGAAGCAGGGTGTGCCTCAGCCATGGCCCTCTCCTTCCTCTGCAGGTTTTGAACCTCACAGACATGGTCACTGTGGTGGGCACAGGCTGGGCGCTGCTTGATGGACAGGATGGAAGAGACTGATGGCAAGGGAGCCACAGGCTGGGCACTGCTTGATGGACAGGATGGAAGAGACTGATGGCAAGGGAGCCACAGGCTGGGCACTGCTTGATGGACAGGATGGAAGAGACTGATGGCAAGGGAGCCACAGGCTAGGCACTGCTTGATGCATGGGATGCAATGGGAGTGGTGGAGGGGAACAAGGCATGGGGGATTTATGTTGCAATGACACTGTATTGTACATGACTGAGTGATGTCACTGCTGTGGTTGTTCGTGCTGATCCTTCTCCTGGTCCTGAGTAAAACTGCAGAGCTTTTATCTCTCTGTTACCCAAATCCATTCCAACTTGGGCAGCTTTGTGTCAGCCCTCAGGCTGCACGGATCCAGCTCAGCTCAAAACTCTGGTGCACAGGCATTTCTGAAGGTCAGCAGCCTTTCTAAAGGGCAGGCTGGGGTCTGCTGGCAGCAGATTCCAGGGCTCTGTCCCAATGTCCCTTTGGCCTGGAACAACCCTCAGTTTAAGGCTGCCTTTTCTACTCCTACCCTCCCCAGCAGCCTGCAATGAGCTTTATTCTCTTGTTGCAGGGTTCAGTGGGTTATCTCCAATCTCACTGCTGCGAGCTGTACTTTATTCCACTGTTCCACAATTGCCTGTAACCTGTATGTGGAAAAAAACCCCACTTTATTGTCTATAAGTAGCTTACTACATCTAATAAAGACACTGAGATGTCTTTAATTCAGTTCAGTCCTAACACCAGCTTCCATTTGCCCTTCCCTTTTTTCCCCTTGGGCTCTTTTGTGGCCCTTTCTCATTCAGTGGACAGACGTTTTCAAACGATTTCTCCCTTGCAGCTCTCTCTCACCGCTGTGCCCTGCATTACTGAAACCAAGCTTTCCTTGTTCATGTGTGCCGTGCTGTGTCTCTTTCCAGTTTGGAAAAACCAAGTTCACGTGCTGCAGCTGCAAAGCAAAACATTACCCTTGGGACCGGTGTTTTTATGGGAAAGGGAACTGGTGATTACGCCGCCTTGGCCTCTCCAAGGCCCAGTTATAGAATCTCTCAGTATGATGGGAAACAGCTGATTTTGGGGTGGAGACAAGGCAGGAAATTCAGAACAATGATTTTCCCAGTGCACATCTCCCTGGAGCTGTGTTGGGCTCCTCGTTCTTGGCATTGCAGCCACGGGGTGCTGTGCAGGCACAGGGACACGTGAGGCTGGATCCAGGTGTTTTAGAGAAGCAGCAGTGTCCCAGCCGCAGGCTACACCTCCCTAGCTGCCCCGGGGATGTGAACAAGCATGACTCTTCATGTGTGGAGTGTGTGTAACCCAGCTGCTCCCATCCCTGGTTTGTGTGACAGCAGAAAATGGGACCCACAGTTGACATGCAGCGGCACAGCCCCGCGAGCTGAACTTTTGGGAAAGAGAACAGAGGGCCCTCTCTGTTCCACACAGATCTGTAGCAGGAGGGAGGAGAGAGGTCCTGCTCACACAGCCCTCACCTGGAAAATGCACATTGCTCTCCATCATCCAGGTGATGAAGTCCAGAAAGGAACAGTTGCAGTGCCACAGGTTGTCACTGAGCCCCAGAAGCCTCAGGTTGGGCAGGTCCCGGACGGTGCTGGTGTCCAGGAAGGTTAAGCCTGTCCGGCTCACATCCAGGTGCCTTAGCCAGGTGTTGTTGGCAAAAGCATCCTTCTCGATGGCCACAAGGTTGGGATTGTCTGAAATCTTCAGCACCACCAGGCTGAGGAGGTGGGAGAAGGTGCTGAAGGTGACTTGTGTGAGGCTGTTGAAGCTGAGGTCCAGATAGACAAGCTTGGCCACGCCAATGAAAGTGAAATCCAGGTCATCCCCCAAGAGATTCTTTCTGCAGTCCAGATAGACCAAATCAGCCAGGAAGCTCAGTTCCACTGCTGGCAGGTACGAGACGTTGTTTGCTGCCAGAATCAGCTGCCTGGTGTCCAGAGGGATGTCCATAGGGAACTCTTGCAACTGCTGCCCAGTGCAGTTCACCTCCAGGTACTGACAGCTACACCTGCTCGGGCAGTTGATCCCCTCCGATGCCATCCCTAGAAGAAACATGAGGCTCAGGGACCATGGTCTACCTGAAGAAGACATGGTTTGAGACCTTCCAGGCCACTGCAAGCAGCCCGATGGAAGCTGCACCGCCCTTACAGCATGCCGAGAAGGTGTCCAGCTGCAAGGCTGCGAGGAAGCACTTTGTGTCTGTGGCTCACCTGAGCCCTTGGCAGAGCGCCCAGCTGGAAACCGAGCCTGGCTTTTACATGGGCAAGTGCGGAACAGTGGCTGGAGTGTCTCTGTCTCACACTCGGTGCCAGGTGACACCTCGGTGATGTCAGCGGCCAGCAGAAGCTGCCGGTTTTTGGGGACAGTGCTGTAAACTTGCTGACCTGCTTCCAGCTGAGTGGAGGTGCGGGAAGCTGTGTGTGGCATGGGAGCATCGGAACTGTGTAGGGAGAGCGCGAACAGCCCAAATTTTGGTCAGAAATGGTGTCACGCTGCATGAGGTGCTCACTGGTACCGGTCAGGCAGGAGTCCTGTGCAATGCTGGGCTGGCATCGTCTCCTTTCTGGAGCCAGGAGGTTTCATCCCATCTGGAGTAGTAGGTCTAGGGACCTCGGCACAAGATGTGGAGATGTTGGAGCGGGTCCAGAGAGGCCATGAAGATGCTCAGAGGGCTGGAGCAACTCTGGTATGGGGACAGGCTGAGTTGGGGCTGCGGAGCTTGGAGAAGATTCTGGGGAGACCTCACCTAAAGGGTTTCTAGAAAAGGGGAAGAGTGATTCATTACACGGGCAGGTAATGACAGGACAAGGGGGAATGGCTTTAAACTGACAGAGGGCAGGTTTAGAATGGATGTTAGGGAGAAATTCTCCCCTGGGAAGGTGATGAGGCGCAGGTTGCCCAGAGAAGCTGTGGCTGCCCCGTCCCTGGAAGTGTTCGAGGCCAGTTTGGACAGAGCTTGACGCAACCTAGGATAGTGACAGGTGTCCCTGCCCACGTCAGGGGAAAACTAGGTGAGCTTTAAGGCTCCTTCCAGGGATTCTATGCCTCTTCCAGAGGCCGTAACAGCCGCGGCGGAAGAAACCGAAAAGGCGCTGCCGCCGCCTCACCCCGCCCTTCCCCTCACGGCCAAAGGCAGCGGGGGGGCGGAGCCTCACAAACCACGCCCTCCCGCCATAGCGCGACCGCGGATAGGCCGGGGAGGGCGGGAACGCGCCAAAGCCCCGCCCTCAAGTGACATCGCGGCTTCTGATAGGTCGAGAAGGGGAGGGGGCGGGGCGCGGCGGATTCAAGTGGCGGGCGCGCGCCAGTGCTGCCGTTGTGTCCCCGGCACGTCCCCGGCGCCGCCATGGAGACCATGACCTTCCCCCGCTACAGCCCCGACGACATCATCAGCTACCTCCGCTCGCACATCCTCGAGGGTGCCGAGGCCCGGAACCTGGTTAAGGGCGACGTGTTCGGCAGCACCAAAGTGCGTGAGGGGGGCGCGGGGCGGCTCCGCGCGCCGCCCGCTCCCGTGTGGGGCGGACGTGCTGCCCCGGTCCGTGTGACCGTGGGGTTGGGTGGGACGGTGTCGCTGTGGGCTCGGAGGAGTCTCAGGGCTCCACCTCGCCGCTCGGGCCTCGCCAGGAAGCGCGGTGGTGTCACCAGCAGCACCTGGCCTGTCTTTCCCAGCTCTGTGGGAACAGCGGTGTCTGGTGAAGTCGCGTAGTTCCGTCAGTTCGCCTGATCAATTTAGTGCTTTTTAAACCAAGTCCGGCTTTCAAACCCCTCCCTGCTTCATCCCCGTTCATCTCTCTGACCATTTAATGTTCCCGGCGGAAGAAAACTGGCTTTAAAGTGGAATTGATGCCTCGGAGTGATTCCTGGTGCTGTCATTCCTTGTGTTTGAGCCTGCGGTGGGAGGGGTCTGGCCCTGCTTGTTTAGACGGTTTTTAAGAAGCAAAATTGATCATGGATTAGTGCTGTAAACGAAAACCTGTTCGGCTTATAAGTGATTTTTTTTCCTCTTCATTTTAATAATCTAATGAAGGGCTCGCATTGCTTCAGGATTGTAATTTCTGTGTCTTTTTTAAGGTTTTTGGCGCGGCTTGGTTTGGAAACTGCTCAGCAAGCAGCAGTGTAATGAAAACCAATGCCTGGCATACACAGTCAGGGCTGTAATTGTCCGAGCTGACTGCTGTCCCTTAAAACTGAATTATGAGCAAGTAATGCTTGAACTGCAAAATGTTGGGAAGTGAAACTTGTTTGTCGTGGTGGCTCAGCGAAATCAGCCTTCATGTATTAAAAGTTGAATGCTTTCATGGCCTGGTCTGGGAGCGCTGGGTAATCAAACATATGGAATACTGATTCATATCCTCTCTTCCTGCAGCTTGACATTTTACACCTGATTTACATGAGAATCCTGCAGAAAGTGTATGGGATCCGCCCAGAGCACTTCTTCATGGTAGGGCTGCCTGTGGTGGGGGTGGTGGAATATGAAAGAAAAAGAATGTTGGACTTACCTGTTCTTTGGGAGGCTGAGGGTGCCAGAAATGTCTGTAAGGTCCAGGAGGGACTGGACGAGCTTTTGGAGGGATGCCATGTGCAGCCTTGAAAATCCATGGTGGGCTCTTGGGCATCTGCCTTTGGCCATGGCTGGAGGAGGTTGGACTGATCTGGGAGGAATGCAAATGTTGCTTTTGATATTCCATCATCTCCACTCCTCTGTTAACTGAGAGGGAAGTAAGGAGAGGCTGATACCTTGTTGACTAACAGTTAATTTATCTACTGTCTCTGTTAGGCAAGAACCGATCCCTGAAAGTGAGAGGAAATGGTTTTGTCTCACAGCATTTCTGGATAAACTGGAAAGGGAAGAGCATATGTGCACAAGATAACTCTGTTCTTCCCAGGCAGTGACATCAGCTGCCATGCTGTGCTATGAGGTTTAAAATACCAGAGAAAGGGCACAGTGTACCACTACATTCTCCTCCTGACTTCTTCATAAAGCCATTGAGTGTGTCCATTTTGGGATGTTTAAAGAAGGAGCTTCTTGCTGGTAGTTGTATAACGCAGAGACTGTTGTGCTGCACAAGTTATGAACAAATTAAGACAGAGTTTAGATTGAGTTCCAGAGTTTGGAATGCTGCTTTAGTTATTATTTTCTTTTTATATCTTTTCCAGCCAAAGTTGACACTTGAAATTGTGTGCTGAGTAACTTGATGACATTTTTCAGCCTTTAATATGTGTTCCCTGTGGATGGGAAGATCATCCTTGGTGAAAGGAAGATCATCCCCTAATCTATTTGGATTATTTTATGCTGTGAAAAATGCTGTGTAATTTTTGTTTTAAGTATTCTCTGCTTATGCACTGACTCTCTTTTTACTCTTTAGATGCCAGTCAACGTTGACATAATGTACCCACAGATCTATGAAGGCTTTCTACCTGTCTGTAATTTGTATATTCACATGTAAGTAGAAGATGCTTGTCTTGTACTTGCTGGGCACATGCTCTGGGATGAGAGGACAAGATCTGTTTTGTAGCAGATGGGAACAGGACAAGAACTGAGTGATGATCACAAAACCTGGGTCATGGTCACTGCAGCTGAGGTTGTTTTGTTTCCTTGCAGGGAGCACTTGCTGCCAATGTGCCGGATTAATGACTTTCAAATTGCTGATATTTTAAACCCAAGTAAGCGAGTGCCTTGTAATCCTTGTGTTTCCTGGGGTGCTGGGTGTTGCTTGATATTCCAGGTGATTTTTCTCTTTGGGCATAGCCAAATGGGCATCGAGTGTGGAGAAGTGTCCCTGATTTCCCATTGCTCTTCTGACCATTAAACAAGCTGGTTCTAGTGAGCAGTTCTTACCCCTTGTGTGGGCTGATGCAGGTCAATAATTAAGGGCAGTTTTGAATGCTTTGAGTGTGTTGAACTGCTGGTCTGGAGATGGGCTGTGACATACTTTTAACAGTGTAATAATAGAGGGTGATGAAAATTACCCTGATGGCTCTGCAATGCTTTAGGATTTCTTATGCTGGTGCCTGTGCTCCACTCCTTTCAATACCCAGTTGTGGTGATTCTGCTACAACACAAACAACTTGGAAAAGGCTGCTCTAAAGAACCCTTTCACTTCTGGATCTGTCTTGTCGGAGACACTCAAAGCTTTTGTAATCATCTTTCAGAAAGTTTGCTTGGAATAAAGCCAAGAAGTCCCTGCAGTTCAAATTGCTGCCTTCAGTTAGGCTGATAGCTAGAGAGGTTCTCTCTT
Organism: Mohoua ochrocephala; assembly: GCA_013398855.1. Classification (NCBI taxonomy): domain Eukaryota; kingdom Metazoa; phylum Chordata; class Aves; order Passeriformes; family Acanthizidae; genus Mohoua; species Mohoua ochrocephala. Next base: position 46,005 of record VZTA01020711.1, read on the forward strand.
CAGAGCTGTAGTTCAAGATTGACACTCTTTCTCCCTGGCTTCTGTTTTAATGGAAGGCTGTGTGTTAACAGCCTTTTCTCCTAGGTGCCATTACTCATTTGTTAAATTACACAGAATTGCTAAGAGTTTGTAACCAGCTTGGTTACAAAGACTTGGTTATTTCAGACTTTTAGTCTGAAATCCTTGCAAGCTGAGTGGGGGAAGAGCTGATTTGGATTGTGTTTTGTAATTTCTGTCTCCTCTGAATTAGGCTTTGCCCAGCTTTTCTGAAGCAATGGCAATGCTTGTGGAAACCAGCTCAGTGAGCTCTTGCAATTCCTATTTCAGAGACAAAGAGAACTGTTCGCTTCTTGAGTGGCATCCTCAACTTTGTGAACTTCCAGGAATTCCGACGTGAGGTCTACTTGGAGCTACAACTGAACTATGTAAGACTGAGTGCTGTTTTATTCCAGAGACCTATAAAAGTATAATTGATATTAACCTAGAATTAGGAGCATGAAGGATTGTGGTTTAACTTCAGGTTTATGGAACATGTTGGGATGGTAAATGTAGCCAAGTAATACAGGAAGGTACTGATTAGTACTGATTATTACTTAGGATATTACTGAAAGGGGTTTGTTTTTTTTCCAATACCTTATTTGATACTTTAGCCTGGTAAGTGAAGGATTGACACAGTGGATTGTTTTGAGAAAAATTTGGTGCAACAATTGTAGGTGGCTTCTCTTCTGAATGTCTCAGTAGTTCAGAGATGGTGCATTTCATGTGAAACAATGATGAGCAAGGCTCTAATAGAAGCCCAGAGAGAAACTACTCTTCTCTAAAATTAAATATTTAACTTACAGAAATCAGCTATGGAGAAACACCAACAACTGGAGGCTGCGAATCGGGAGGCAGCAGTGAAGCTGGAGAAACTGAAGTGAGTGTGAGGAGTAAGCACTGTGAGATGCACTGCTTGCCTTCCCTGTTCAGGCTGGATTAGTGGGCCAGTTGTGTGAGGCTCAACAAGTCTAAGTGTGGAGTGTTCTTGGGGCATAATAACTTGGTTCAATGCTACAGGCTTGGAGAAGAGGGGCTGGAAAGTGGCCCAGCAGAAAAGGACCTGGGGGTGCTGGTTGACAGTGGCTGAACAAGATCCAGGTGGCCAAGAAGGCCAATGGCACCTGGCCTGGATCAGCAAGTGTGGCCAGCAGGCCCAGGGCAGTGACCATCCCCCTGTGCTGGGCCTGAGTGCTGTGTCCCTGAGTGCTGTGTCCAGTTCTGGGCCCCTCACTACACAAAGAAAGGACATTGAGGGGCTGGAGTGTGTCCAGAGAAGGACAGTGAAGCTGGGAAAGGTCTGGAGCACAAGTCTGACGAGGGGCAGCTGAGGGAGCTGGGGGTGTTTATTCTCTGCTGGCAGAGAAAAGAAATTACTTTTTCAGTGTATGGTTGCTTTGAGGGAATCCTGTAGTTGTATGTTGAGGACTAGGGTGAAACTTTTTGCTCTTAGTTTTTAGTGATGTGTCTTTATCCCTTCAACAGCTGTAGGAAACCCATCTTTAACTTAAGAGATGAATAAGGTTGTCTTCCTTAGTTATTTGACATGTTTGCCACAATCTCTGTTTCAGGCCATTTAGCCCTACTGCCTGTGTCTTTGCACCATTAAGTTTTGTTTTTGCTCGTGGATAATAGGATGAAGAAATGGCTGGTTTCCAAGAGAGCTTTCAAAACAAAGTGGTTTTTTTCTGACAGCTGCTCTTGATGTGTGCTACACAGGGGGTTCTCTAGCTGGGATAGGCCTACACTAATACAAGCTATTTGTATGACAGATAATATGCAAATTTCCTAAATGAAAATCACCACTGAAATTGGTAGGAGTGTTGTACGTGCTTTGCTTAACATGATCTTTAAACTTAGTCCTCTGTTACGTTTGTGCCACTTCTTGCCAAAATAGCTCTTCAGATTATGCTTCAACTGCAAAATCTTACAAGCAAAAGGAAAATAAGATGTATTAATTTGAGACTGTCTTGCTCTGATTACTAAAGTTACTGGCTCTAAACTCTGTGGAGACAGTGATTGTTTTATCTACTGTACTCTGACTGGACTATCATGATGCTGAAACTGCCCAATATCTTTATTTTTCCCTTAGCACGGTCCCAGTTGAGCATCAGGCAGAGGTCAAGCAGCTCACAGAGAGCATTCGGGAGCTGGAGCAGCTGCTAAGGCAGGACTATCGTCGGAAACAAGTAGGATCTTGTTCTGTATTTCTCTGAAAAGCTGCTGTGGGTTCCTCAGTTCTCTTGATTTTATTCCCTTCCATCTAACTCAGTGGATGAAGGGGACTTTTCTGATTTAAAACAACGGCCATTTTAACAAAATGCTGTCAGACCCCTCTTTGTTTCACTGTAAGGAATGTGAAATGTGCTTTAAATCAGACTCGGGGAATACAAAAGTATATTTGACTCTTTTTTTGAAATGCATCTCTGCAATGACTTGGGAAATACATGTCACACTTCCATACAGGAACACAGGTATGTTCCTCTTTGTTTTTCATTTGAATTCAGAGAATTAGGACTGGAGGTGTGAGCTATGGTGAGAAATGAGGCCTAAGAAGGGTCACCCAAGGGAATGCCTGGCAAAAAGAGTAGGGTTAATTGCAGGGGTAACTTTTCAGCAATGGAAACTTGCCTCTCAGGTCTCATAGATAACCTTTTTAGCTCCTTTGGGAGAAAGAAAATAATAATCTATGGTCAGGATTTTTTGTTATGTCAAGTCATGTCTCTACTATTAATATTATTAACCATGTGTTGGACTATTATTTGGGACCTTATATTAAATTAGATTTTTCCCTGAAGAACAGGGCCTCTGGCAAAGAAAGTTGTGAGGGTATAATACTGCCAGGGTCAATGAGAATAGGGATGGCCAGTCTCTTATCCCTGTTCCTGGTTACCCACTGCTGGCTGCATCCCCAGTGCTTCCAGGGGCTTTGATGGCAATATTCTCCTTCCCAGTCTTTGAAATCTTACAGACTGCAGTTATGTCTGCTGGTTATGGCATTCCAAAGGGACCCATAAATGGGATTTCTCCTGTGGACAGATCAATGACAGAAGGATAAAGCAGGTAGCAGCTGTAGAGGTGCTTGTTTAAAGCTTGGTGCTTTTTTTTTAGACAGCCTTGCAAGAAGTGATTTCTCAGAAGAAGACGGATATTGCTGAGAGCACCCGAAAACTGGTGAGTACACCTCTGTGTGGGTGCTGGCTGCAGCTTCCATCTCAGATCAACTGAGAGATCACCTCTCTTTTTAGGATTAGATTATTCTGGGAATTAAGTCACCAGAAATCTGGACTTCTGAGATGCTGTGGGTTTATCTTGCATGCATAGAGTGGACTAAAGAGGCAAAACAGGAGGTTTTGAGAGACCTCACAGGAAACTTGTTGCTCTTCTCCCAGGCTGAGAGAGCTGGGAGTGACTGCCTCAGTTTCCCTAGGTTGAGGAGTCCTGAGGGAGAGAGCTGCTGGTAATATGCCAGGCTGGATAGGGCTTGGAGCAACCTGGTCTAGTGGGAGGTGTCCCTGCCCATGGCAGGGGGTTGGAATTAGATGATCTTTAAGTTCCTTCCAACCCAAACCATTCTAGGATTAGCTGGCAGGCTCTTTGTGGAAAATACTAGTCAGCTGCTGTTCTTGTGCACCACTGTAAGCAAATCTGGAAAGCAAAATGGGCTGTTAATTGCTTAGATTTGGAGTGTTAATGCTGTTTAGAAGAATTTATTTTTAGAACTTCCTAATGAGAAATGACTACACACCAAAAACCTCTCTAGTCATAAGATCGTGGCAAACTTTGCTACACAATTCTTCTTTGTTCACCTAATCACCAATACTGAAAGTGTTTGTCTCAATAACCAGAATGAGCTTAAAGTGACCATGGCTACTTTGAAAGAAGAACAAGAGCAGCTGAAATCCAAAATTGTGGAGAGTCCAGAAGAGCTGAAAAATTCCAAAGAACTGATGAAAGAGGCTGTTAAGAAATTGAAGAGATCTAAGGTGAGGTTTTCCTCTGTCCACACAAGGAGGTATTCTGTTAGAAAAAGCATGTTTTACTGGACTTCCATAATCTAAAACTGCTTCTTGAATGATAGCAAAACATCAGCAGGACAGTGGTTGGTCTGAAATGAAATCACAGCTTCAGAGAAAACAGAAGGTTTGTGGTAGAGGTGGTGGTTTATTTTTGATGGCCTTATTTTGTTTTTCCTTCTTTTAAAAAGCAGGATTGCAGTCACTTGTAAAACTAGGCGTAGAACTCTTGAATCTATACCTGTCTGGCTGCTTGCTCTCAAGAGGAGACAGTATTTTGTCAGCTCCCAAATATCTTTGGATTTAGAACACGTGCTTCATAGTGCTTCTGTTGTCATCCACTGTTTCTGGAATTGATGGCTGTCTCCACTAAAATGCTCAACACTGAGTTCCCTTCCTAGCTTTTTGGGGGTTTTTTTGTTATAATATCTACTCATTATTGTGGTTGATGATTGCTCACACATCAGTGAAGTTTGCACTTTGCCTCTGAAGTTATTTTTTCCTCCAAAGGTCTAAACTTGATTGCTGTGATTTCAGGTACAAAGCTTTACATAACTCTTGTTTTACCAGTATAGGATTTCTTCACAGTACAGCTTTTTTTTCTGAAAGCTCTTGGAAAAAGCTGGTTAGCTCAGCGTAAGACACTTGCATGTCACCTTTTTTTTTTTTTTCTGTGCTTCCAAAGAAATGCCTTTTTAAAAAAAAATTTTGCAGATTAAAGTGCTCATTTCACTAACTCTTGAATATTACTTCTAGTGTCTTTAAACCATGAGGGAAGGGTTCAAAAGTCAATATGCTTTAATGCTACATAAAAGAACTGCAAAGCTGTTTATTAATACTCTTTTTCTCTCTTTAAAGCAAGAAGTTATTGAGAAATATGAAGGTTACAGAGACCTAGTTGAGGTTCTGCCATCATGCCAACTGGAGGTGCAGTCGTACCAAAAGAAGATGGAAGGACATGGAGCAAATGTGGAAAGACTGGCCAGTGTATTATCAGAGGTTTGTATTATCCAAATGATATCCTGTTAAGGGAGAATTTGATGTCTAAGCAATGTTCCCCTCTCTCCTCTTTCCTGTAAAGAACGACATTTTGAAGTTTCCAAATTCTTTCTTAGAAATGTCAGTAAAACATTGCTGCTGCTTTGCTGGGTGGCACTAGCTAATGTACTATGCACTAGCTATTGACCACTTTGAATAGTCAAAGCCTTTGTTGCCATAGAAACCTGACCTAAAATAGTTGGAACTGTCTTGGGGTTATTGGTAGGAAATGATGGGAAAATAAAAGTGAAATCGAGGTTCTTCTGCCTTGAGAGTGGAAGCTAAGAACAAAAAATTGTTACTTCAGGAAGAGTCACGTCTTAAGTGCCTTTAACTTTATTAATATTACTAAGCCAGACATTCTCTGATGAAATGTTTGTCACAATACAGTACCTTGCTATTTGCTACTAGGTTTTGGGAGAATGCAGTTATTAGGAGCATTTGAAAAATGACATGAGGTCTTTTTGGGTATTTGTACAGCATGTGTTCAAATTACCCTTGGCAAAAAGCTATAGCAGAAGTCACAGTCACTTCTGAAAGTCATCCTAAGGGATGGGGTCTTGTCCATTTGGATGTATTTATAATCAGATAAAGACCAGTGAACTGGGAGGATGAGTTGGCAATCAGATCTTCAAACAGCAGCCAGCTACTTCTAATCTTAGTACATTTACAGGGTATGCTGTCTTGATAATTCCCCCTCCCCCAATTTAATTTATTTCTATTTAATTTATTTCTCTACTTCTGTATTCTAGGTCAGAAATCTGGAGGACCAGATTGAGAGTGCTCAGGTAGAGCTGAAAAAGGCCAAGACAGATGAAATGTCCTTGAAGAGAATGGTCACTGCGAAACATGAGAGGCTTTCTACAGCTGAGATAAAGATTAAAAAGATGCGTGAAGATGTGGAGCAGTACAAGTGCACTGTGCCTGAGTATGGAGGAGTTGATGTTTCTGCCTGATGCTGCTTTATGTCTTTGTTATGTGCTGCCAAAGTTCATGTCTGCTACAAACACACAGCTTAGCAGTAAGGAGAAAATGAGCAGTGTGGGACAGCTCTGTATGAAGACCAGTAATGCTGCAGGCAGGGAGTTGGGGTCTCAAATCAGTAATTGCAATGTGACTTGACAGCAATTCTTTTATTGGAGCACTAATTTAATTTATAATGCTTATTCTTGATTCTTTTATCTTCTTAAAGAGAATGTCACATTGGGATAATTTTCCAACTTATCAGACTTCAACAAAGCCCCATTTGCCTTTCATGAATTTTTCATAATTTCCCTTGCCACTTTTGCTCATTATCAAAGATGTTCGAGACCCATGGGGATATGGGGCTCGCATCTCAGAGGAGCATTATCCTGACATGATGCTTCTAAAACAAAAGGAAAAGTGTCATTTGATCAAAGCCTCCCAGCCCCTCTTCCTTCCTCCCATATGCTGAAGACTTGCAGGGCTGTGTTTGCAGCACCAAACTGCAGCCCCTGTAAGGTCCTGGCTTCACTGTGAGGTTAGTGCTGAACTGTTACACAGAAAATTTATTTTAAAACGATTTTCTTGTACAGAGATAGGAAAGGGAATATGGAAAATTGTTGGCTGAGTGGATCAGCTGTAATGGAAGGGAGTTTCTTCCACGTGGCTGAGAGAGTCGAGTAAGATTTAGTCACGCTTAAGGTTTGTGTGGTCTGCAGAATGGCACTTAGTGTGTTGTACCAGCTAAAGGGGAGAGCATTTGGAAGGAAAATAGGTTGGACATCAGGAGGAATTTCTTGATAGAAAGGGTGATCAGACCTTGGAGTGGGCTGCCCAAGGAGGTGTTTAAAGAAAGACCAGGTGCCGTGCTCGAAGTGACAAGGTGGCGTTTGGCCATAGGTTGGACTCGATCTCAGAGGTCTTTTCCAACTTGAATGATTCTGTGAATAGTAGCTTTTAATTAAGGAATGAAAACACTATAATGCTCCTTTTTGTCAAAAGTTGCTGCCAATTTCTGTTTTTGATGTGTCAGATATTTCCCTTGAGTGATAAAATTAGATGCTTTGATAAGCAAGAGAGGAAGGGAGGTAACTTTGGTGGAAGATGAGTTTTTGCTGGTGACTAAGAGAATGTGTCCTGACTGTTCCCTTGAGGTAGGAAGGTGTATATGGGCTCCTGCTAAATATGAGTTATTTCAGCCATTCTTCCCAGAAAACTGCTGCTACAATTCTGGATGTCATTATTGTACAAATGCTTGGCATGAACTGCTAGGTGTTTTTGCACTTTAGGTCAGAGTAAATCCCCTGTTCCAACACTCAACCTTTGCTGGTGACATGACAGCTCACAGCTGGAGCCATCTGAATTTACCTGCAAGCTGGGGAGATGTAATTTGGTCTTTGGGATGCAGTGGACTGATGATGGACTGGGTGTTGCAGATAACAGATGTAGATCTATGGGAGCTTTAGGTTTGTGGGATGGGCTCTGTGGCTGAGGAAAGCGTGTGACGTTGAGTTATGCTGGAACATCAAGTGCAGCTGCATTGCTTTAACCTGCACCCCTCAAGGACAGGAGGGCAATGTCCAGCTGTCTGTTAGGTTGGCTCCACCGAGGTTGCTTGAGTTGCCTTGATTGGCAGCAACTAAGGATCTTCAACATCCTCCTCTAACTCCACTTGGGATTTCACTTCTTGTACCTACGTTGTTCTAGTTTAAAAATTGCATTAATTTCTGAAAAAGTAAATTCTGTATATCATTGCTTCTGGAAGCTGCTGGTTTTATGCTCATAAGACGCAAGCTTTGCACATGGCAGGCTTAAGTTTAATCTGGAATTAGTCAAAAGGCTCAGTACTAACTTTTTTTCTCTCACCTTAAGACATTTTAACAAAGTCCAGGAGAAGAGGGGTGCTGTATATGACAAAGTGATGGCCATTCGCAAGGAAATCAAACAGATGAAGGGCGAAATCGAGCAGCTGAAGGAGGCTGCTGAAGAAAAAGCAATGAAAGCCAAGGTGAGGGGGTTTTTTTCCTTCCCCCAAAGGAATCTTCTTACATTCCTTTTGTGGTGTGGACAGTGCAATGATCCTCTAAACAGCCTCCCCTGTGTTTTGTGAATGGCGCTTCTTAAGCCATGGATGAGATACCATTGAAATAATTTGAGTCCACCAGAGCACTCACTTAACATTCATGCTTGATAAAGATTTAACTTTGCTGATGAAATTTTTCTTTTTCCTTCTTTTATCTTCTCTTTCTAGGAAATACACCTAATTTGGAAGGCTGTGTTGGAGAAGTGTCATGAATCTCTCCTTAAGGCAGTGAAGAGTTATGCAGCCTCAAGAGCAGAAAAAGTTGATGAAATTAGGAGAGGGCTGTTCAGCATTGAGTCTTCTGAAAGTCATTCTTAAAGCCTGTCTGCACTTGTATTCCACTTTCATTATGTTTGTGCTCATACCTGAACTCAAGAGCTTCTGCTTTGCATGGGAGGGATAATAATTCCAGGCAAATCCAGCTTTCTCAAAAACCATGTCAGAACATGTTTAGCTTTCCAGGCAGATCCTGATGTCATGAGTTTGCTGATGGGTAAGAAAACACTCAGTTTCTATTGTTTCAGTCAGCACCTGGTTTTAGTGGTGATATTGCAAATCTTGCTAACACCCCAAACTGCTCAACATTTTAGACAGAACCCTGCATTTGTAGAAACTCTTCTGCAAACTTTGATCTGGGAACACCTGGTGCCTTGGTCTGGCTCGAATGTTCAAGATAAGTCAGAAACAGGTGATACTCCACCACCATTATTCAATTAAGATGAAATCCTGACAGAGCAGTAGCATCCATCTGAATGCCAAATTACTCTCATCATAAATGTAACTGTAAACACTCAGAAGTATCATTTTAATGTCATTTTAGTTAACAGTACACTTCCTCTCGATGCTTGAACTCATTGTGTTGCTTTGTGGGGTATTGAGGCCTCATCTGTGTTCATCAGTCTGTGTTAGGATGCTCTTAAAAACTATAGATTGATGTTTTTTGCCTTGACTTGTGATGGCGCTCAGTGTGCCACAGTGGTTTGAATTATTTGGAAAAATAAAATGCTAATTTTTACACAGTAGTTGATATAAGGATATTTAACCCTTTTTCTCTTGGGTTTTTCCTTCTCCACTCCCCTAACTGACTTGGCATAACATTTCAATTGAAAGATTTGTACATTTGTAGGAATGAGTGCTATGAGCAGTCTTTCACGATGAAAGGAGGAGGATGATTCAAGCTGTCTTTAAAATTTTAATTCTTCATCTCTTACTAGCTAGAGATGCTAGCAAGTCAGTTAGGAGCAGCAGGTGATTTTTTCTTCTAGAGCTCTTATGGAGGCATCAGACCCTTCTAAAGTTTTGATTTAAGATTTTTAATTTTTTTTTAACTGTAACAGAATTGTTTAGGTTGGAAAAGCCCTCTAAGATAAAGTCCAGCCACTAAACCCTGTCCCCAAGTGCCACAACCACACTTTGAAATATTGCAGTAGTATCTCCTTTCTTATAAAGACTGGTTGGAGGCTGCACTGACAGCCTGAGTATTGCAGCAGCACTGGGGAAAGAGATTCCCAAAAGCTTCCAGTAGATACTACAAGGGATTATTCCAGCCAGCAGATAAAAAGTCTTAGGCTAGAGAGATGATGCTTGTGTATTCCAGTGAGGAGGAATTTGCAGGACAAAGAAAAAGCTGGATTCTGGTTCCTGCTCTCAGGGATTTTGCTGTTGGGTAAATTACAAGACTGCAATTCATGAAGAAACAAAAAGCCTGTCCCTGGAAATCGGAATTTTTCTATTTCCAATAAGCTCTCATGCTTCCACATTCACCTGTCTATTTGTACCTGAAATACTTATAAATAAAACATAACCAAAGTATATTTTAGCTAGAGATAATTGATTCCTAGGTGTGAGTCTACTGCTGCTTTTCAAAAATTTCCACCCACCTTGAACCATATGGCAAGGCAGTGGGGGGAGTTTAGTGTGGCCTGAAGAGTAGGGGAGGGAGAATGACTTTGCTGAGGCAATACAGCTCCCTTTCCCTCAAGAGGGCAGTGTTAGTCAAAATTTTCTTTTTTGTTTATTTTTTTTTGGTTAGTCCTTCTTTCTTAAGTATTGTTTAAAGGTGTAGTTAATTTTTTTTTTTGCATATACTTCAGTATTTCATATACAACATAAAGCTTTTATCAGATTGTACTGCTTGGGCTGGCCACGCTTGTTTGAAATGTGTGGAGCTACTGACACTATTCTGTAAGCAAGTTTTTAAAGTCTGGAAGCAGAAAAAATAATCGTGGCTAAGGTGGGAAGTAGGTGGGTTATGGCTTGGCACGGCATGTGAACACAAACAAAACTTTAAGAGGCTGTGTGACACCTTTTTCCCACTGTAAGGGAAGGAAGGAAACCTCTATCACTCCTCTGTTTTGCCTTTACCCCAGAGTGTGGCTGGAAAGAGCTGTCTCAGAAACCAGATTTTCTTTAGGTTTTGGGTGAGATTAGGTGAGCCAGGTTTGTGTTTTCACCTGGACCCTCCTGCTGAGGCAGTGGGATGAGCTGGAAGAGGAGCTGGTGTGCTGGCCACTTGGTGGGGATGTTGGCACGGAGAGTGGCCGTGGATTCATGTTCCATTTCTGCCACAGCTCTGCTGAGGAAGCCAAAGGAAACCTGCTGAATCTTCAGCTTCAGGATAACAGCTTTGCAGCTTGACAGTCATATATTCTAGGAGTTGCCAGGACCAGGTAAGCTACAAGTTAAAGCTTACTGACAGATGTTTCCATCTAAGGATATGACCCTTGATGCTGCTGAAGTAGGAGCTGCTCTGGAGGAAGGAGATGGAGCCTGCACTGGGGAGTCTATTCCCTGTTATTTGTGCAGGGGAATAGGAGGGAGCATGAAAGGCTCAAGTGTGTGTAAATCATGAGGTTGTGAGGTGCAAAATACAGGAATCTGGTAGATAAATGCTCCTGTGTGTTGAAGCCTCTTGTATCTAGAGCACGTTTTGGAAAGATTCTCTTGATGTTTCCATCAGACTCGTTAAAGGCAATCCTTATTACAATGAAGTAAAACAAATGGCTAGAGATACCTGAGAATAAACCCAAAGAAACCTTTGAGCTGAAAATCCAAATTCTTGTTGCCTGCAAAATTCCTTTTTCCGAAGCTAAGGAGGGAACGCTGTTTCTTGAGATGCTGTAAATGAGGAAACTGTGTGACGAGATCAAGTTCCTAGCATTTCATATGGAGGTGCTCTCTCTTCTCTGGCTGTCAAGGGACTCTCTTAATTTTTGGTATAGTTTAGTGCTAACATTTTCATTAAAATGCTTACAGAATATGGGTTACGGTGGACTTGGTGTCAGTGGATGCAAGACAGCATCTGGGGGTATGTAGCAGCACTGCTGCAGCACACTTCTGCTTCTTCAATCCAAAAAGGTTTGGGTACTACAATCTCTTGGCCTCTAATAGTGGGGTGACTCCAGAGTGGCAAAATCCAGTAGCAGTTTTTAAAAACTGCACTGATGTCTTGTAAGGGAGAGGCCAAGTTTATGTCCTTTGTGTGTCCATGACTGGAATAGGATGCCCAGAGAAGCTGTGGCTGTCCCACCCCTGGAAGTGTCCAAGGCCAGCGTGCCCAGGAGTCAGAGCAACCTGGGAGAGTGGGAGGTGTCCCTGCTCATGGCAGGGGGCTTGGAATGAGATGAGCTTTGATGTCCCTCCCTCAGGACCTGAGTTTCTCATGGGTAGCACATCAGTCCTTACTGCAAAGGGAGAGTCTGGAGGCTGGGACAGTGATATTGTGAAAGGCAGTCACTGAAAAGTGTACTTGCAAGGAGAAATGGACATTAGAGGGGAAAAAAAAAAAACCTCACTGTTTTTGCAAGCTGCAAGTCCAACTGGAGAGGACTGGGAGAGGCCAGTGTTTGTAGAAAATGAACAAACAAAAGGAGGGAAAACCCAGGTTATGTTGGGGTTTCCATAGCAACACAATACTTTTCCTGGAAAACTCAGATGCTATCTAATCTATCTGCTATTTAACTCTTGAATGCAAAGCCCTCTTTCTTGACTTACCTGACTCCTCCACAGCACACTCCCTAGTGCTGGGTGTGCTGTCACTAAGCTAGGGTGGTCTCCATGGGGAATGATATCCAGAGACAAGGCTGCTCCTGTTCTGTTCCAAAGCACACAGAAAAGGAAGAGCTTATGAGGCAGAGGCAGCTTTTGTGTGTAGGAAAGACTTAGCAAGTGTTCTGATCCTGGGCAACTTCTGCCTGAGATCTGTGGAAGACTTTCTGTGACTGTTTGGAGAGTTCATCAAAGTGGCCTGACTTAAATTTGTACCTGGTGTTCTGCCTGTTGAAAAGCCCCAGGGAATTCTTGGTGGCAGGAGAGGTTTCTTGTGGAGGAAGGTGGAAGGGTGGCAGCTTTTGCCTGACAAAAAGGACAATTGAGTGAGTGGGCAGCATGACAAATGTTCATGAGATGGCTGCTGGTCTCAAATACATAGAGAGGAGTGTCTGTTCTGAGGAGAGAAGTGGAGAGAGTGCGTGTGAGAGATCCTGTCCTGGTACAACAGAGAGGAAATGGATTCTGTTCCCTGCCTTCTGCCCATGTCAGCACCAGTCTTTGCTCCATCCTTGCCTCTGGTGTAGCCCCTGGCAGGAAGGGCAGAGCAGGCTTTGCAAGAGAGGCTGCCCTTGAGAGGGAAAATGGGATGGAAGAGGCAGAATTTTCCCAGTTTCTGGGTGCCCCTGCATAGCAAGTAGTTACAAAGGGAGGGTGGTAAGAGAAGGCAGTTACCCTAAAGGATGCTGAGCATATCATAGAATCATGGAATGGTTTGGGTTGGAAGGAACCTAAAAGCTTCTCTTGTTCCAGCACCCCTGCCATGGGCAAGGACACCTTCCACTATCCCAGGTTGCTCCAAGCCCTGTCCAACCTGGCCTTGAAAACTTCTGGGGGTGATCCAGGGGCAGCCCCAGCTTCTGTGGGCAACCTGTGCCAGGGCCTCAGCACCCTCACAGGGAAGAATTTCTTCTGTCTGATGTGTTTGTTACAGCCTTGTTAAGGGCCTGGCAGTGTCCAATCTCTGCAATATTCTGTTTAATTCGTGGGCTTCATGGTTGTTTTTTTTTCTCTCTGACTGTTGTTCTGTTATTAACCTGTTACTGCTTATGGAGCCCTGAAGATTTGTGAACAGAAAACAACTATCATGACAATATTTAAAAGAAAACCACTTCACAGGGGTTCAAAGACCAGTAACCCGGGTATGTGCCAGCAAATAGGAAGCAGTGCTTTAATAGCTCTTAACAAACCATGCCCTATCTTTAAACATTTATTATATTCCCTCCTATTTCTCCTGACAGCCACCTGTTCAACTTGTGACCTGTTTGTAAAAAATCTGCACACCATCTATCAGAGGGATACACGCACTTACAAACTTCTGTTCTGTGGGCATTAAGTAAATTATTTCTTTAAGATCATATGGCAGATCTATAATTAATTAAACCCTCCATGATATTAGCGCAAAATAATTTAGCCTTTCTAAAAAGGTAAATGTAATTTGCCGATCTGGTATTTGGAAGAATGCTTTCCCCAAAATCAATTCCTTTAGTTTCCAGAGAATAGAAATGAGAAGCAATCTCATTTTAATTATATCTCTTTATTGCTAACAAAGGAATGATTTATGCAATTAAATTAACTGGCTAGAAAATTATTCTCAGCTGGGCTGTCCTAATTCTTTGCTTTCTGAATTGCAGGCTCTTACACTTCTCTATGTAGATTAATTTTTCTGATATGCAAACAATGCTCCTTGTGTTCATTTTTAACATTTTTTATTCACAGCTCCCCTTTTCTTAGTGTCAATGACATGAGTAATATTTGTGCACTGCTGGGCTCCAATTCAGGCCTTTTTTTGTAGAAAGATTGGAAAAAAAAAATCTTTTCTTTTGAATCTCATTATTTCAGAGCAAGGTTTTGAAGTTTTCTTATCTATTGCTGAGAAACAGCAGCAGGAACATGGAGGGACTGCAAAGATGTCAAAGGATGCAAACTTTTGAAGGAAAACGTATCAGCACTGAGGAGACAGGTGAATTTGCAGTTAGTGTTAAGAAAGCATTTTTTAATGTATTCCTCTTAAACCTCTGTCTCCTTGCAGCCAGGCAAAAAGCTGAAATACAAGGGGAAAAAAAATAAAGACAGATTTATGTTGTACACAGACTCAATAGGGAATGAATTTGGGATATTTTTTTTTTTTCCTGCCTGGGATTACCTTGCAGTGGCTGGCCAGAATGTGAGCTAGAGATATTTGGGCTGAGGGGAAAATTACAATGTAACAACACATTGTGACCATGTGCCAACGCAGTCTGACATCTTCTGAATGGGGCATTGGTGTAATCTGCTGCTCTAAACCATCAGTGAACATATTGCAGGGCACGTGTTGGCTCTGTCTGAGCTGTCCTGCCCTGTATCAGTGGAGATGTGTCAGCTGGTCAGGGTTTGCTGTGCTGGCACTCTGTGCTGCTGTCAGATGGCTTTCAGCTGAGAGAAAGTGGGTTTAGATTGGATGTTAGGAAGAAATTATTTCCTGTGAGGGTGGGGAGGCCCTGGCACGGGTTTCCCAGAGAAGCTGGGGCTGCCCCTGGATCCCTGGAAGTGTCCAAGGCCAGGTTGGACAGGGCTTGGAGCAACCTGAGATAGTGGGAAGGGTTCCTTGCCCATGGGTTGGAACTGAATGGCCTTTCAGGTCCCTTCCAACCCAAACCAGGCTGTGATTCTATGAAATGAAATTAAAAACCAGAGGTTTTGTCTGGGTTGGAATGCGATGGTTTGGGTGTGGAAAGGTCAGCACCATTGGGATTCTGAAGGCTTTTGAAATGCCAGATAGGAAGGATCAGGCTATTATCTTTTGGGTAGGACAAGGAAGCACTTTGAGCCTCTCTCCTTGGAGCGTGGATCATCCAAAGGGAATCTTTCCTCTGGGCTGCATGGCTGCTGGGTGGGTGTGTGAAGGGGCAGCTGGTGCAATTATTGACTGCAGTTGTTGGTATTCTTGAGGACACCACTGTAAAATCAGCATAAACTGAATTTGTTTAGCAAGTGGGATCACATTTATTGGAAGAACGTTTCTCAGAAAACAGTTGTCCTTAGCTTCCTGTCAGAGAGTGATATTAAGATTTTTTAAAAATTAAAAAAAAAAATTCCCTTAGTTCTGCAAATTTTCTGCACTGAGTTCAGTTCTCCTCCACAAATACCTTGGGTCATACAGGAAATAATCCCTTGCAATGCCTAAGGAAGATGCTGTGAGGTGTGAGTTTACCAGCAGTCCGCAGAGAAGGCTTTGGGTTCAATATTATCTATACAGCAGGAATGGTTAGAAATCAATAAGATGAAATTCATGACAAATGCTACCTTTAGGGAGGAAACATCTGATTAAAAAAATGCGAAACAGCTGCCTAGGCAAGCAGTACTGCAGGGAAGGGTTTGGCTTCAGAGTGAATCACAGTGAGTCAGTGATGCACCTTTAAACAGAAATCTTGTTCCTGGAAGCATTAATAGGAGTGTCAGGAGCAAGTTGTGGGGTCGGGGGAGAGATATGACTGCTCTGTGCTACTTGGTGAAGGCTGGCAGAATGCTTCCAGACTTGCAGCCTGCATTTCAAAAGCCAAGAATGGGGAAAGAAATGGGAAATCATGATCTGGGGGATAAATAATGACAAGCCTTACATAGGGAGAAAATTAAACTTCACTTGCAGCAGGGGAGAATTGAGCTGATACCAGGAAAACCTTAGTCATAACCTTTAATTCTCACCTATCAGCCTGCCAGGAAAAGGCTTGGAACCCTCTGGATGTGTCCTTTGGCCCCCCAACTCCACCTGCTTTTACTCTTAACTCCTGTTCCCTGCTACCTTTTTCATTCTGCTTTGGCAGCAAATTCCAGTGGGGGCTGGCACTGGAAGCTGGTTCTGGTGATGGCCAGGGGAAAGGTTTGATTTCTCAGCGCCAGAAACCTTCCAATTCTTTTGGAACAAGCAGTGTGTACAAGGAGCAGTGTGAGGAAAAAGATTTACTTGTAGTGGAAGGGAATGAAAGATGAGGAAGGAAAATAAACTAAAATTTAAAAAAAAACCCAACAACAAACAACCAAAACTACACCAAAAAAAAAGGAAATGTCTCCCTTCATAGAGTTGATGGTAAGGTGATGCTTCCATGCTTTCCTGCTATCTGAGATCAATTCCTTTCCAAAGGGCATGCTGGGATTCCTACAACCCTGGCACTGGTAGGCAGCGTGGGTTGCAAAACCAGATCAATCATTTCCTTTATCCTATTGAAATAAGGGAGGTGAGGGCTGTGGCAGCAGGCAATGGCCAGTTGTACCTCTCCACGTGGCCACTATGGGAGGGGAGGAAGAGCCAGAGCAAAGCCTTCACACTCCCAAAATGTTGGGAAATGCAGAGCTTGAGGTCACTTCCTACAGGCACAGACCTGTAACAGTACCCTGTCCATGGCAGTGACAATTTCAAGGATCTGCTCCGTTACAGTCTGAATTCTGGACTCTTGTTCTGTTCCTTAACAAAGGAAGTAAGAATGAGTTCCCTCCACATCCTCTAATAGAATTAATCACCTCTCCATGGACCATTTCCCAAATGTGCCAGGATTTAATTTCACAGCAAGTGCTACCCAGATGAAAAGCTGTCTTTGGTAACGTGGGGAATCTCTCCTCTGTAAAGTAGATCTCTATTACAGGTGGCTGTTCTCCCTGTGAGAAGATCCCTGTCCCTGTGCCTCGCTTGTTGATTTATCCTGCAAAGGCAGCTGCCTGGAATGCCCTTCCTTTCTGGGATAAGGTTTAGTGTTTTGTGAAGCTCCTGTAGGTGTGTTTTCTGCAGGTGCTTTTCTTCCAGATGAGATGCTGCTGAGACAGCAGCAAAACCAAACTGGGTGGGATTTGAAAGCCTTGTGCATTTGCCCAGTTTCCTCAAAATAGGAGAAAATCACTAGAAAGCCCCATTTTACTACTGATTCATTATTTTCTCTTTGCTGTTACGTTTTGTCCAGAGTGTTGTTTTTAAAATCTGCTATCTTCTGCTTTTATTCCTGCTGAGGTTCTCACGAAGCAGGACCCAGCAAAATAGAGTTTGGACTTGCAATATTTCAATAAAACAAATTTTAATTTTTTTCTTTTCTTTCATTGTAGAACATTAACATTTAATGAGCATTTTACTACAAGTTAAGCAAATAGTTAATATTTCATTTTAGATAACATACTTTTGTTTATATTGGATTCTAGATAGTTGAGTGCTGAAATCAGAGGTTAATCTGGTTCACCACACTGAAAGAGATGCAAGTGCTGGAAAGCTTTCTGTTGACCTTGTGTCTTCATTTCTCCTGACTTTTCATTTCTAGTCTTTCCCATTTCCCAGTAAATTACTGAGAGATAGCTCCTAGCTGTGTCTTACGAGCAGCAGAAGAAATGAAGCAGGGCAAAATACAGATAATACAGACTGAGCAGCACTGTATGCAGTGAGGCTGTACGGCTGTGCATGCCTATGCTTTCTGTCTCATTGCATTTCAGAGAGAAATTCTGGGGAGCAACACCGTTTCTCTGGAATTTTAGAGCCTATTTTGTTATTCTTGTTGAGATCTAGTTTGGAGCTGGGTGGTCTCCTGAAAAGTCCTTTCCGACCTGAACTGTGCCGCTGCTGCGAAGATCAGCGCGGGCACTTTGCCCACACTGGCAATAGCTGCTCTGTCTGTGTGAAGATTTGCACCCAGAGACAAAAGCCAAACATCCCAGTGAAGGTAATTTGAATGTCACCAAACTCCTGTCAGCATCCTCTGTCCCTCAGTTCCGATGCTCCCTACCTGCTGGGATGCTCTGTCTCACACACTGGTCCCAGTGTCCACCCCTTAAGGATGGATGGTCATCACTTGGGCTTTGTCCTGCTGATCACCAGGCCCCAAACTGTTTTCTGTTTTTCCTTATTTCTCATTTCTGCCCAACCTGAATTTTCTTCTTCCCCCTTTTCCATCCAAATGAGCTCTTCCTACAGAAATCTTGGTGTCTGGAGCTGTGTTGGCTAAAGACTTGGCCATTCCGTTGGTTCTAAAGGGCTTTGGCAAAATTTAAAATACAATAATAATAATAATAATTATTGCTGGTAATAACAGGAGCAGCCTGGGATTTCTTTATTTTTTTTAGATTCCTCTGTCCTCTGCAGATGCCACTTTAATGCAAATCAAACTTTGCGGATTGTGTTACCTATTGAAAAATAGTTTCAATTAGAAATTCAATTACACTGTCTTGGGGGGGATGGAACTGACAGTTTCTTTGAATTTTGCACGTTATAGAGGGCTCCAAAGTGCCATAAATCTGCTAATTGATTTCTGTACCTGTAATGTTTGATTAGGTGTATTTTATTGTCTTCTTGGTTTTAATTAACCCCAGGCTTGTCAAAATGCTTCCACTGACAAAGGATATATGATGAACTGAGATAAACTCTATTAACAGAGACTGACTTTTGTCAGTAATTGCTATCGTGCCTGAGAGTTATTAGAAATGATCACACACAAAGAAACTGTACTTTTGGTAACAACTTTTATGGGCTGTTATAAATCTGTTGATTGCCCCCTACACGCAGGAGATAAGCAACTGTGAATGACAAGGGGTCCGAAGGAAAAATCAATCATTTCCTAGATGTCTTATAAATATTAAGAGTGACAAAATGGGAAGAGTTATGAAGTCTAAGTGCTGAAAATGGAATGGATGCTAATGCACCCATATCTGTCCCCATTACAGAGCGTGAGGGCCGTGGAGACAAGGGCACCACCACCTCTGGTCGTGGTGGAGCAGAACATTCTTACCTTGGCTGGGGAGCTCTGAAAGGCTGAAGGGATGCTGACACTTTTGCTTCTGGGCCCTTGGCTGGAGTTCAAGGCTGCCTGGAGGGCAGATACCCAACAAGGCCATGTCCCTCGTGTTTGGGGACAGAGACAGGAGCGATGGGGTGGTGATGGGCAGGTTTTGCCCAAGAAGAAATTACAGACTGTAGTCAGATCACTTTTGCTGAGCACAGGGTATTTACTGATGCTGTGTGCTGTTTGTGTTAGAAGTGTTCGATCTAGAAATAGCTGGCAGACCTGGCAAAAACAGGAGAGAAGGGTTAATATCCCTGATTTCACAGATATATCCAATGTAAGGACTTTGTATATGTAGGATCTTTAGATAGAGATGTATATAAAAATACACAGAAATCTGTGCATGAATATTTTCGGGTGAACTGCAGCTTCATCTCTTGGAACTCCCTGCCCTTGGGTTCTGGAGCTCTGTTGTGAATGGGATGTGGATGCAGGTGAAGTCCTGGGAACACAAATGGGATTACACTGAGCACGTAAACAGAGCAGGAATAAAGCCACACAAAGTTGTGAAAAAGGGACAGACTTTGTGCAAATTATTTGTTAATGTGAATACTTCCTATAAACACCAATACATTAATTTATAGTTAAGGTAATGTTTATAAATGTTTTGGGTTTTAATATATATATCTATCTATATGTGGGGAGAACACACACAATCCTCAGGAGCCACAGAGATCTATTCTGTTTTCTGCCAACGTCTGTCCAAGCTTTGGACACTCTTGGCTGCAGCAATTTTAAAGTTGCTTAATAGCTCTTCTGTCTTGCTCAAAACAGTTATTTTTAGCTTGTTTTTTTTTTTTTAATCTACAGCTGAGAGGGTATTTTAAACTGACCTTCATTTTCTTTGCTGCTTTTTCTAAGAATTATCTCAATGACTTGCAGTAGTGTGATGAGTGGGCATGGAGAAAGGGGGAGCAGAGTGGAGCTTTCCCATGTGGAGGACACTGCAGTCCTAAATGCTGTTTTATGTAACAGCATTAGGATATTCAGCTCGTTATTAATATTTTGGGGAGCTCGTAAAATATCTCTGGAGCTCGCAAAGTGCGAGATTCTCACTTTGCTATCTTAGTTTAGCCCAAAACAGATTTTTCCAGTGCTTGGGGCTTTTTAGAGCTGCCCTTTTTCTTCCTGGGCACTGCAGTGTTTGAAGGGTCTGGGGTGAATCTGCTGCTGTGTATGGGTTTATTGGGGTGGGGAGGCACAGCTGAAAGTGCTGCCATGGGAACTTCAGTTCCCAGTGGGAGGGATCCATTGAGTCTGCCGACCCTCAGAGGGTCTGGAAACCACATTCTGCTTGAATCCCAGCTCCTGGGGATCACTCCCATACAAGACACACGGGGAAGGTGTTCTGTAGCACGCCAGGCTCCAAAGGACTGAGTGAGTGAATTGCTGGAGTGAAAACTGTCACTGATTTCTGCAGCCTGACAGAAGATCTTTAGTGCTGGACCCCTGGCATGGCATAGGTGGGATTTTCTTTGGGATCCTCTCCTGCTGTGGGTGGGGAACTCTCACAGCCGTGAGCTGTGATCTGGCTTGATGTTTTGTGAAGTGTTGGAAGAGTCCTGGACATCCCAGATCTGGAGATGTGGGAGTGTAAATCGAGACCAGCAGAGGAGGGAGAGCTGAGAGCTAAGGATACTCTCTTTTGAGGAGCTGAGGCAGCTCTTTCAGCCTTGGTGTATTGGAAATGGTTCTGCAGGCTGGAGAGCTCAAACTGACTTGTTGTGTGTGGTATCCCAGTGCTGTGCCATGGAATTTCAGCTGTCCCACCACCCCTATTAATGCCCCCAGCACCCAAGGGGGCAGTTGGTAGGTTTAGAAGCTGAACCTTCCTTTTGGTTTTCCTGGCTTACACAGCTCTTTTCCAGAGATTCCATGCAAGTCTCGTGTGTGTGAGAGAGTGCACATATATCTGTATTCCCTCTTGGGGCATGCTGAAAACAATCCATTTAGAAACCAGGTGTCCTTGTCTCTCCTGGCATCTGGTTAAATATCAGCCAAGTAGGAAAAGGTAAATCCTAGGATGCTTTAAAAACTGCCGGGGCCGTGGAGCCCTGGGCTCCGTCTGATGGGATTTGAAGGTCACGGTGTGAAAGATGTGTCCTAATTCCCCATGGATAAACAGCCCAAAGTGATCTCTCGGAAGGTGTCCCTAACCCGAGCTGATCAGAGACACCCGCGCTTCAGGCTGCCGAGAGCAGAGGTCGCTGTTGACCTGGAAATGGAGTCCCCGTGCCTCTCCAGGGCCACCTTCCCTCTATTGTGTCCAGCCCTGTGACACCTCAGGCTGCTTTTCCCCTCCAAAGAGACCGTGCTTTCAAAAGCCCAGCACGAGGCTGCCCAAGCGAGGGGCTGAGGAGGTGTAGCTGGGGACGGCGTGGTTGAGCTCTGTCCTCTGCAGTTCCTTCTTGCCCTGCTCACCCATCAGCACACCCTGCAAATAACCCCTCCAGCTCAATCTGCAGCTCCTCTGCTTCCTTCATCCCTGCTCCCTGGCAAAGCCTTGTTGAGAGCAGAGTTCTGTTGAGCCCTGGGGATGTCTGTGAGAGGAGGAAGGCGGGTAGTGCTGAGCAGCAGCCAAGGCAATGCGATGGGGATGGCAAAGCTGCCCCACCAAGCCCTGCTGATCCTGACCTGGCTGTGGGCATGTCTACACCTAGGCCATTCCCAGACAAGGAGAGCTGGATGAAAATCCTCAGCTCCTTTTATGAATCTCCATAAAATCCCATAGGTCTGAACTTGCTGCGAGTTGCCCAGGTAAATTCACATCTTGTGCCAGCATTCCTTACTGCTCGGAAACACCTCAGATTTTAACTTCTCTCTGGAGAAAAAGCAAATTAGAGCTTCCAGCAGAGACTGTGGATGCTTGTGCCTTTCTTCAGGAGGATGATCAAGAAACCTTTGGCGAGATGGGACATCCGTGGCAGCAGCAACCTGGGAAGTAAACAGGCTGTGCTTCACATCACTCCACTAATTCAGTATTCACAGCAGCCTGAGATCCAGCAGTGTGTTCTAAATTGGTTTATTATAGTCAATACTTATTATTTATAGATATGAAAGAGACAAGATCTGAGCCTTTTGATGTTGTAAATCGATACAGATCTGTTCACTCCCTGAAACTGCAGCCTATTCTCTGCAGGGCCACAAATCCTTAGTTAAAACTTCAGCCTTTTGCCCAGACCTGTAAACTTAATGTGGATACCTTTGTCTTGGCAGAAACAGGACTGCCATTAATCCTACAATCCTACAATTCCAGCAGAAGGAATTTGGCTAGCAAGGGTTGGCATGGTGTGCTTATTTTGGCAAATATGGACAGCCAGGACAGTCTCGTGGAGAATTATCTGCATTTGTGTGGACCCATTTAGCCTCTCTTTCCTTGGGAGCAGAACTCTGTGTTCAAAGCAGTGGGAGTGCAGTAAACACCGTGGTGTCTAAATAACTTGCAACACCGTGTAATGTTACTGCACAAAAGGTCTGAGTTAATGATCCAGTTGATTTACAAGTCAACTGCACGACAATAGAAATTAATATTCACTGATGAGTCAAACTGAGAGACTCTGAATTTTTTTTTTCTCCCCTCTCTAATGGTTTTGTGTGAGATCTGTGTGTGAGCTCACACACCCCTGTATGGATCAGAGGGTGTCTGGGGATAAAGGAGCATTTGATGAACTTTTGGACTCTCCTGAAAAATACAGTGTAAGAAATCTTGTGTGAAACCGTCCAAGTGCTGTGCTGTTCTGTAAATGTCTTCTAGTACCAGTGATGAGTAGGTGGAAAAGGAGATCCCTGATTAAATGTGGCTTTGTTTAGGGGGCAAAATACAAGTAGCTGAGGCCAGATTCTGCTCTCTTTTGCTTCTGATTTATATTCAGCTAAGCTTGCACCATTATAAAATCACAGTGAGAGAAGACCTGTGGTTATTAGGGGAAGAAAGTGGCACTTTCCTTTAAATTAGCTGATTTGCAGTTAAAAATGGGCTTGTTCAGTGAAAGCTGCTGGCTGTGGCAAGTCCTTGACACCTGGATGACTTCAGTCGGTCCAGCCCAGCCCTCGGAAAGACAAAAACCCATAAAAGCAGAGATGTTCAATGTCCTGTGCTGTGCCTAAGGGGAGAGGTTGCATGGACAGTTTCCCATCAGCCTTGGGCCATGTGGGGAATAAGGACCTCCAGGGATCATAGCATCATTACAGTTGGAAAAGGCCTCTAAGACCACATCCAACCACTCACCCAGTACTAAACAATGTCCACAAGTGGTGCATTCAAATGTTTTTTTAGTATATTCGAGGTTGATGATTCCATCACTTCCCCGAGCAGCCTGTTCCAGTACCTGACCGCCTTTGGGTGAGTAAGATTTTTCCTGATATCCAACCTAAACCTCCTCTGGTGGGACTTAGGCCCTCTCCTCTCCCCTCCCCTGTTCTTGGGAGAAGAGACCAACCCCCACTGGGCCACAGCCTCCTTTCAGATGATTGTGGAGAGTGAGAAGGTCCCCCCTGAGCCTCCTCTTCTCCAGGCTGAGCCCCTCCCTGCTCCCTCAGCTGCTCCTGGTGCTCCAAACCCTTCCCCAGCTCTGTTCCATTCTCTGGACACGCTCCAGCCCCTCAATGTCCCTCCTGCAGTGAGGGGCCCAGAACTGGACACAGGATTTGAGGTGTGGCCTCACCAGTGCCCAGCACAGGGGGACAGTCACTGCCCTGGTCCTGCTGGTCACGCTATGGCTGGTGCAGTCCAGGTGCCCTTGGCCTTCTTGGCCACCTGGGCACACCTGGGCTCGTGTTCAGCTGCTGTCAAACAGCACCCCCAGGTCCTTTCCAGCCACTCTGCCTCCAGCCTGGAGCACTGCAGGGATTGTTGAACCTGAGGGGTGCACCATCCTTTGTCCCTCGTTGCACCGAACATCTTTTTCTCAGAGAATACAGGGAGAGGAGTTTGTCTGAGCTCTTTGTTCTGCTGCTCAGCACTGGCAGGGATTGGATGCAAATAACTTGTCCAAGAGGTGTAAGATACAGAGTTCCTGGCCCTGCTTTCTGTTCTCCAAGGCCCAGCAAGGTCTGTGACATCCCCAGGCTGCCCCTTCCCTGCAGCTTCCCTTGCAGAGCCAGTACTTAGCAAAACTCCTGTAATAGCCTTTATGCTCTTAACCCAATTTCCTTCCAAACTGCCATACGCTGTGAGCTTTGGGAGGGATTGAGAGCATGAGAAGGCTGCTCTTTTAAATCCCAGAGAAAGGAGGAAAAAGTGGCATTCTGAGTGCCTGCAGGCTAGGAATAGAGGAATCTCATCACTTTGGTTTTGGTGCAGGAAAACCCATATGCCCTCACCAAACTGAAGCCTGCTCCCCCCCCCAGTAAGCAGTTCTCCTAATCAGAGGAGATGTGAGGGAAGCCTCACTTGCTGTTTTGTTGTCATGTTGGGTGATGCTCTGAGATGCTGCTGAAACTTGTGAAGAAATGAGACCACGCAGAGGGTGACGAGCTCCAGAGAAGAACCAGATGCTGCGGAGATGGAGCTGAGCCTCCTGCTGAGTAACCACTTCCCTCCCTGCCAGTGTGAGATCTATCCCAGCTGTTGGGGAGGCTTTTGGAGGGTGCAGAGCCAGCCAGGTGCTGTCTTTTGAATCACTGCTGTGGCATGTGATTGGAGTTAGTATTTAATTAGGGAGTTAAAGCCCTTAGATTGGGCAAGGTAAGAAAAACTTCAGCTGCTCGGTCAGAGTATGAACCCTTCTGGCAGCCATGCTGGGAAGCTGGTGATCCTAGAATTAGGCTTGGAGGGTCTACATGTGAGAGGATCAACCTTTTCAGGACTTGCATAGTCATGCTGAAAGCCTCCTTTCCAGATGGTTTGGTACCAGTGTGTGTTCTGACCCTCAGTCTGGATCAGCACGTGGGGCTCTGGTGGCTGCCACATGGAGTTCAGCCCTGCCTGGGCCAGGAAAGGGAGCCGTGCCCTGTGACCAGAAGGCCTCCATATGGATGAGAAAGAAGATTCTGTCTCTATAGCTATGGGTGGACTTTGTGCAACGAAGCTGAAACACCAGAAGGTAGGATTTCATGTGTAGAAGCTCTGTGCCCAGCGCATAAACAGATTAAAACTGGATGTATTTTTTCACCTGGGTCACCTGATCTTTGATACTGGGGGGTTTGTAGCCCTGTGCAGGAGGTGTTGCATCGCAGTACCTCTGTTAAGGATGGAAATGGACTTTGTCTCCTGCTTTGGAGATGTAGAATATGAGTTATTCTGCATTTACAGAGTGCCTGAGATCCTTTGTCGCATCTGCAGTTGAAGGACAAAGTGCAGCGATGGAAACAGTTCTGAGGTCAATTAGTGCATGAGAAGGGATAAGAAAATGGAGGTTGAAAAAGAGTCAAAGATATTTACAGCCTGCATGGCCTTCCCTCTCCTGGTGCTTTATTTTTAATGGCTTGCTGCTTTTACCTCTCTTTGTTTAATGAATATATTGCTGAGTTATTGGAAGCGCAAACTGCATCCAAAAGCAGGACACTCAGGGTTTATTATATTCATATAACTCAAAAACAGCCAAATTGATTTTTTTTCTTTTCTTTCCCCCTCCTCCTCCTCCACCTCATTTTTAAATCTTGCAGCAGGCTTAGTGGTAGTGACAGGTGTGAGACTGACAGCACTGGAGATGAGAAGCTGTGTTTAGGTGGTGGGGAGAGCACCCTCTTTTCCTCCTGTGGTGCTTTATTCCCCTCCAGCCACCTCTCCCTGTGGCTTGGGGCAGAGGCAATCCTTGGCTGCCTGCTCCATATTCTGCTCCCCAGTGCTGCTGGAAGGGCTGTGGGCAGCTGGGGCTGTCCCTCCTACCCTGTTACCAGCATGGCTTTGTGCTGTTGTGGTCACCTGCCCCCGTATGACCAGAGAGTGGATGCAGTAAGACATCCTTGGTCATCACAGCACGAGTGTGAACTTGCACCTCTGCAAAGGCTGTGGGACTTGGAGCTCCAGTGGTGGCTGCAGGGAGTGGGGAGCTTGGGAGGAAAAAACATTTGAAATGGTTTCTCTGGGCGGTCTTTTTTTAAAAAAAAGCATCTCTGTGAGTGTCCAGATCATCAGTCTGTCCAGGTAGAATGTTCTGAAGTGGCAGAGGGGGGTATTTTTGGTGGCTTCTGCCCTCTTTGGGGCACCTGTGTAGACCTGTAGTCGGTGGGCCATCTCTTGGGGGTGTTCTCCTGGCTGGAACAGAGATGAGCATGGCAGCTAAGTGCAGGTCAATTTTTGGAGCCACAACGGCTCCTGGACTCTGGGACTTTGTCCTGCAGCCACCCCATCTCTGATGGGAGTGCAGCACCCATGGGCTTCAGGGACAACCCTGCCCTGTCCTCCCGGGATGGAAAAGGGACAGGAGAGGAAACCAGGGGCTGGAAAGATCTCTGCTCCTGGAGAGAAATAAAGGAACCCACCCTCAGCATGAAGCAGCAAGAGGTTTCCAGCTCAGCCCTGGTTAATGAGGGCATTTTGATCTACAGTTGTTGACTGCAGAAAGAGCCTCCCTGATAAAGGGGGAAGGGATGTCCTGGGGGAGAGGGTCGCTGAATATGCATGGCCCCGGGTCTCTTTGTTTAGCTGATATCTGACTATATTTATTCTTCTAGATTACACATTCTGACTGCGGAACAAAGGGCTGGCAGGAGCTGCTCTCTTGTGCTTAATAATTTGAGTGAATTTACATTTCAATGCAGCCCTGTGCCACTTCCCACCCCCCATGGAAAGAGCAGAATTTCTCTGTTGCGGGGAGGGGGGAAAAGAAACTCCCACCGCAGTGGCCAGGCTGGGAGATTTATTGCAGTTCCTCTCTGAATTTATTCCTCGCGAATCCTGCACACGTGTGCCCACCCGCCTGATGCAGAGATGTTTTCTTTCCCACTCCAGACTTGCTCAGCCAACTCTGCCTGCCCCACCTCCCTGCTGAGCACTGTGATTCATCCTCAAGTAATTAACCATCAGCAGCACAGAAAGTACCTGCCTCGGCAGAAGTGTGAAAACACATCTACACCTAACGGGAGCCGGACTGAAGGTTTCCACTTTGAGTGACACCCAGGGAGCTGCAAAGTGACAAAAAGACAGAGTTGCCAAAACTCCCCAAACACGGTCTGGTTTCTATGCAACGTCCTTTTCACTGTACTTTGGGAACTGAAAGTACAAAAAAGCTCATTTGCTGAGTCAGAGTTAGTGA
Organism: Mohoua ochrocephala; assembly: GCA_013398855.1. Lineage (NCBI taxonomy): Eukaryota > Metazoa > Chordata > Aves > Passeriformes > Acanthizidae > Mohoua > Mohoua ochrocephala. The sequence continues at coordinate 73,177 of VZTA01020711.1, forward strand.
TGGGGGGTGTGGAGGTGGCGGGTTTTTCACTTGCTGGTCTGACCAGGATCCTTGGATCCCTGCCTGCAGCAAGTGATTTGACCTGCTTGGCTCATCTCTCACTTCTCAGCTGAATTTTCCCTGTTCTGCATCCCCAGGCTTATCTCAGAGTATGATTTTGTGTCCCTGCACGGGACATTTGTGCACACGGGCCCAGGATCCTGTGTTGGCTGCCACCCACCCCTTACTGAGCCCCCAGCCCTGCAGTTAATGTTAGGAGAGCTGCATAATTTTCTCTTGCCTGCCTGATAATAACTTTGCAGGGCCAGGGACTTTATATGCTGATAACCTCGGCATGCTGCACTTCATTTGGGTCTCTTACCAGCAGCTGCTCTGCGTTAGCCCATTATAACAAACTTTGGCTACAGGCACAGCTCCTCGTTGCTATTTTGCAGGACCTCTCTGCTTTTCTTGAGCTTTTTAGGAGCTGGGCTGTGGGGGCATGAGCACAGGACCTCGCTGGGTGGGGTTTGTATGTCGAGATGTGGCTCAATTAATACCTTTCTTTCACTTGCTCTTCTGTCCGGGTCCCACACGATGCAAAATGAGATGGACCCTTGCTGCTCCTGGGGCTGAAGAAGCAGAACATGAGGGAAGAGCAGCCTCAGATGTACCTGAGCACAGCAGCAGCCTCTTCCAGAAGCTCATTGCACCTGAACTTGTGCCTTTGGGCAGCCAGGAGACAGGGACTTTTTTCCTGAAGTCCTTTCTTGCCATCTTTTTCCTCCTCTTTGAGTTTGCATGAGGACCTGTATGTGGGAGATGTGAACTGTTGAGCTGAGCTGCTCAGGGCTCCCGTGTGGGAGGGAAGTCAGCTTCCAGCAGGCTCCACATGTGTGACCAGTGCCTTTTAACACATTCAGTTCAGGCCTTCATTGCAACCTGAGCTGCAAAAGAACTTGGAAATGGGTTTTATAGCTGTGTTTCACCACTCCTATGTACTCGGGAACGTGTCAAGCTCTCTGTGGATGTTGTCCCTATACTGCCCAGAGCTGAATTCCTGGCTCTGCAGAAAGCAAGGCAATGATCCCAACTTAACCAGTAAGAGCTTCTGCATGTGATGCTGCTCTTCTGTCTGATGACATTTCTAGATGTTGGTGTTCTGCAATGCAGAATGGAGGAAAAAATGTTTGAGGAACATGGGCAGAACCAGGACCTTGCCCCGTGTCCCACTCCAGCAGGACAGAGGGAATTTCCTGCCGCGTGTAAAGTGTGAACAGTGTGTGGTTGTCAGCAGTTCTGTCTGAAACGCCTGCTGGAGCAGGTAGCTGTGTTTATTTTAATGGCTGGATGTATACACTCGTTATTTCTCCCCGGTTTTGCATTGTGTACGTGCACAAATGTGGAACCATACATATGTATGTTCCATATCACACACACACATATATAGGCTGTAACACACAGGAGCACAATGCAGCATTAAACCAGGGGGCTTCCGCTTCTCTTAATTACCCAATTATATTGATTCTTACATTCTGTACATCTTGGTTTTATCTGAACTTTCCAGAAGGTGTAAGCAATACACATCTTGTCACATCCCATTTTCACACTAGCGCTGTTGCTGTATGAACCATTGCTCGAAATAAAACACGACGAGAATAGGCAGCCATCTGTCTGGGAAGCACATGCAGTCCCAGATGGCAGCTCCTCTCCTGCTTGCTGGTAGCAGAGTCCTCTGCCTGAGGAACACAGCAGAAATGTGTAACAGTTCAGCGGGGATATGTAGAATGTGTGGTCCTCCCCGGGGCTGGGGCTCGGAGCCCTCCAGCGATGGAATGGGAGGGAAACTCGGAGCACGGAGCCCATCCCTAAGGGGGGCAGGTGTTCATCTCACTCACAGCAACCTCTCTGTGCTCAGCTCTCTGGGAACGAGGTTCCTCATCCCGTCTGTGTGAATTTTCCTTTGGAATGGTGAAGTGGGGACCTGATGGAAAAGAGTCCACAGGGCCTTGGCAGGTAAAGCTGGAGGCAGGTAAAAGCCCCTGAGCAGTTCTCTCCGGACTGTTCACACGACAAGTGACTCTGCTTGGTTTGCAGGCAGCTTGGCCACCAAGAACTGACATGTGCCAGCCTCCAAGGGTCACAAACCACCTCACAGCCAGTGTCCCTCAGCCAAAGAGTTGCCCTGTGTCATTCAGGATGGGTGTAGTGTGGCACTGCTGCCTCCCCTCAGTCAGTGCCTCCCCACAGTCGGTGCCACTTGTGAAATTACAGTATGGGAATGTCCTTCCTGCCAGCAGAGGTGAATGGGTGATGAAATACCTCTGCTTAGCAAAGCCTGCCCATTTCTGCTGGACTCGGCATCCAGGGGTCGCTTTCACTGATCAAATGTAGCAGAAAAAGCACAAGAATGTGTAAAGCACCAAGTCTGGGAGTGGCTGGGTGAGAATGCAGCTTCCTTATTCTCTGAACTTTCTGTCCCTGCACGCAGTTTTTAATCTGGCCTGAGGCAGGGATAAAGGATGTGGGAACAGGTTTCTACAGAACTGAGGAATATGGAAGAAATTATCACAAAAGGAATGACAGTCCTCGGGAGAGGCACCCAAAGCCATCAGCCCGTTGGCTGTGACTTTCACTACAGCCTTTGGAAGAGCTGAGCAGTGGTTCTGTGAAACAATTAAGAATTGCCTTATAATTTTGCTTTGCAAAATCATCTCTTTGGGTTTCAGTTTTTTGGAATGTCTTTCAAGACTGTCCCCATTGCCAGAAAAGCCTTTGCACCATCTGCTGACTTTTTAACCTCGTGATTGATACCCGTTCTCATCTGCAGTTTTTCCACGGAGAGGCTCACGGATGTGGTATTTAACTGCAGAGCTCGCCACGAGTCCTTTTGTACAGGGTGAAACTGCCATGGGCAGGGACACCTTCCACTAGCCCAGGTGGCTCCAAGCTCCGTCCAACCTGGCCTCGAACCCTTCCAGGGATGGGGCAGCCACAGCTTCTGTGGGCAGCCTGTGCCAGGACCTCCCCACCCTCACAGGGAAAAACTTCCTCCTAATATCTAATCTAAACCACTCACATGGTCAGGAGGAGAGACAGTGCATGCAGGAAAGGTCCTGCTGAGATTGTGCAGAGGGTCAGATTGTTTTGGATGCAGGAGAAAAACAACTGCTTATTCCTTCCTCTCGGAAACGATTTTGCCTTGGCCCAGCTTGTGCAAAATGGAATTAGAGAGCCTTGCTGAGCACCGGGAGCTGGCGGGAGCCATCACTCAGCCAATTCATCATAATGGGAGCCTGGTAGCTAATAAGCAGGTAATAAATGTGCTAAGTGTCCACCTTCAGGTTGCCTGTGTGCCTTCCCCCTGCCCAGACCCTGGGCTGCAGCTGCTGGTGAGGCGATGTCGCCCTGGCTGATGAGCAGACAATGCTGGAGAGATGCCTGTCTGGCTTTTCTCTCCTGCCAAGGGCATGGCAGGAGAGCCACGAGCTCTGCAGGGCAAGGTGTGGGGCTGGGGAAGCAAGTTAAGGCAGGAAAGCCTCATCTGAGGTAAATCAGGCCTGGAGGCTGCAGTGGGGCCTGGCTGATCTCTTCAAGTCAGGCAGCAGATTGGGGTAGGGAATGGGGAGGGTTTCACTTTGTCACAGAAAGTTTTGCGTCTTTGGTCAAGGTGCTGAAATTGTGATCTCTCTGGTTTTCTGTGCATGAGGGGATGGACAAAGGACAGCTGGAGGCAGGTGCTGAGGAAGTACAGGGGGATGTTGAGTAGAGAAAGCACAGGGCAATGCTCCCCCTGCTCTGAGAAAGCAGCCATGGTTTTGACAGGCCGTGGTTTTGACAGGCCGTGGTTTTGACAGGCCGTGGTTTTGACAGGCCGTGGTTTTGACAGGCTGTGGTACCGTGGAATGATGGAGTGGTTTGGGTTGGAAGGCACCTTAAGGATCACCTAGTTCCAATTCCCTGCCATGAGCAGGGATGTGTTCTGCTAGACCAGGCTGCTCAAACCCCGCTCCAATCTGGCCTGGAGCACTTCCAGGGACGGAGCATCCACAACTTTTCTGGGCAGCCTCCTCCAGTGCCTTACCACCCTCTGGAACAGGTGGTACCAGGAGACCCTGGGCCTGGGATCGGAGTCACAGAAGCTCAAGGGAAAGCCATGTCCCAGAGAATTGCCAGTAGGTGGCTGTCCTTGCTGAAGGACATGGGTTAGGAGAGGTGATCCCAAAGGAGGCGACAAGTCTAGAGAAACAGATCCTCCTCTCACCTCGGGGAAATGTGGATCCCAAGCAGCAGTAAATGGGAACACGTGGGATTGCAAGGGCCTTTGCTGGCATCAGGCAGGAGGGACTGGGCCAGTAGAGTGCTCTCTTTGGTGGGACTGGGGACAATCCTGACTGGAGGAGATTGCAGGAAGGGCAGGAGACAAAGACCTCTTTATATCCTCCAACTGAGAAGGACCTGCTGGGGCAGAATCTTTGGGACCACCACCTGTGATTGACAGCTGTCAATCATCTATCCTTGCTGGGGCTCTTCCCAGGGACCCCCCAGCCCTGGTCCCTGCTGCTCCTGCCTGTCAGGGCTCCGAGCGGGAGGTCAGTGCTGCAGGGCCCCGTTCAGCAAAGCGGGGAAGCCCGTCCCTATTTGTCACCGAGCGCCAGGGCCTTGGAGGTGAATCAGATGCACTGCATTAATAGATCTAATCATGGCAAGCCTTGGTCGTGCTGGCTGGAGCAATCTGTTTGCTGGGCTGACAGCGAGCTCGCCGTGAGCAGAAGGGAGAGCTGGGGTGGGAAGCCTCCAGGGTGGCTCAGCTGAGTTTCTTTCCCTGAGTTGGGTGGGTGAAATCCTGCTCTCAAGCTCATGGATGGCAAATCCGACAGTGTGGATTGCAGCCAGACAGATTTTGGTTTTTGGAGAACGCCCCATACTTGCAGGGGTTTCTCTTGCCCTTGGTTATCCTTAAAGAGGTCTGCTGTTCCTTTTAGTTTGCTGGCATCCCCCAATTTTGCATTTGTCTTCCTCGCTAATGCTGCAGTTGGTGCCAGTGCTGGCTGGGGTTTCAGACCAGCCTGGGATCAATAGGGGAGCACTTGCAAGCATCATATTAATTGAGTCTTATGTTGAGAGCCCTTGTGCTATTGATTGTAACAGTAACTTCAGCTGGAATTTGGGAAGCACTTACTTGAAGTCGAAAAAATGAGAAGAAAGCAGAATGCTGGGTGATTGGATTGACTTAATTTCCAGCGGATTACACTGTAATAATTGTGTGTGTCCAGTCTGCTTTCATTACTTGTCCCTCTAATGAAAGCACCAGGAATGCTTTCAGATTTCAATATGCAGGATTACAGGGCTTGCTTAGAAAAAAAGCACCAGAGTACAGTGGCCAGGAGCAATATGAGAGACTTTATCTTAATAACCGGCAGAAGATACCCACTCACCCTGCTGTCTGCCCCACTCACATCCTTTTCTTTGCTTTCCTTCCTCTAAAAAAAAAAAGGAAACAAAAATGCCAATTACTGGCTGAGAATATGAATTTTTCATTGACCTCCTGTAATACCCCACAAAGCTCAGGAGCCTGGAAAAGTAATGAAATGAGATTTCTTCAAAGAATAAATGAATGAGAGAAGATGACTGTCTGGACCAAAAGTGAGATGAGGGCATTGCCAAGGGCCTGACTTTGGGGTGAGGAAAGGACAGGGCTGCTCTGGGGTCAGGAGGGATAAGAAGGGATGCTGAAGGCTCATCACATATCTCTGCTTTTCGTTCCAGCCCAGGGGTTCCCCTCTCTGCAAGCAACTGCCGAGATTATGGGATGGTGTGGGATGCCCCGAGGGGTTGGGGCAACCTCAGCAGGGGTGTGCAGGTCTGTTGTGTTTTGGTTTCGTCGTTTTCCTTCTTTTCTGACACACAGTCTTCCACTGAAGCTCTCGGTGTGGGGCAAAGTACCTCGAATACACCCAGGCTGGGGGTGCTTTGGCTGGCAGATGTCTTGCCCTGCTTTGCAGAGCTCTTTGTGGAGGTGCCCCGAGTGCTCAGAACCCCAAAGTTCTGGGACCAAACTTGCTGGGATCTTGCCACCATGCTGGGGCTTTCTAGGACTTCTGTTGTTTTTAATATGCTGCTTTGCAATAACCCAACAAAACCTGCTCTCAAACTCATTTATTATTTTTTTATAAAGGCTCTCCCCACTTTTTTTTTTTTTTTAATATTTTTAAAGATGCTGTCAAATTGCACTTCTTAAGATTCATGGTGGATCTCCTCTGCCTGACTCTATTACCCAATTTAAATACACAACAGCAAGAGGGGTTGAATGCCACTGTGTTAACATGGTGCCAGAGACCTCTGCGAGGCTGTTTGTTAAAAGCAAATTGTACCTGTTAAGGGGCTGGGAAGGGGAGCACAGCTGCTGTTAACTGCTTTACCAAATTGAGTCTGACTCATTCGTTTCAAATGAAAATTGAAATGCTTTTGACTTCTTCTTTTTCTTCTCTCTCTCTCTTTTTTTTTTTTTTTTATCCTTCCAGTGGCAAATTTGCTTTACTTAACGCTAAGTGGGGATCATTTCTTGTGATTACTGAAAAATGCATCATAACTTTTGATTACGCTGCTATTAAGGATGCAGAATGGCAATTGCTGTTGCTCGAAGAGAGGGAGAGAGAGGGAACGCCGCTACAAGAGCGGGTGTAACCCTTTGCTGTGCCGACTGCCGTGGAGAACGTGTAAATGCTGCTGCTCTGGGGCCCCTAGGCTGGAGGGGCGTGATCTGGGGGTCGAATTTGGGCTGGGTGCGAGTGGATACGAACACAGGTGACCCCGGAGTGATGCAGTGAGGGCTGGAGCATCACTGAACTGCCAGAAGTTTTCCTTTTGTAGGGGTTAATGATCTTCTCTCTAAATGAAAACACCTTGGGAAGGCTGCTTGCTGTTTGGAAGAAGGAAACGTTTAGGGGATTGGAGAGGGAATGCTTCTGGCAGCAGGATAAAGGTCACACATCCCAGGGCTGTGGAGACCCTTCAGTGGGACGGACGTTTGTGCCAGGGGGTTTACAGTGGGGAAATGGAAGACTGGTGCAGGCATCCCGGGAGATGCAGCCAGGACAGGGATTGTGGAGTGCCCAGGGACGCTGCCCACAGCGCTGGGGAAACTGAGGCAGGGCACAGAAGGTGGGAGGAGGAATTGCTTTACTTTGCACTATGGTTTTCAGCAGCAAAGGCTTGACCGCAGGGCAAGTGTCAGTGATGCTGATGAGCTTTTTGGAGGTAATCCCTGCCTGGATGGGGAAAAACCCTCGGGGCCAGTGCGGAGAGCCCCTTCCTGGCTTAGGGAAGGTGTAATCGATGCTTCCCTCCTGCTACTCAGCACGGGGGGCCGTAACCAGAGAGAACACGTGTGGACTGGTGCAAAGGTGTGTGTCCAACGTTCCAGAGGATTTGGGGGGTTACTTGGGAGCGGAGGAAAGGAGGGGGGTTTATTCTGCACTGCCAGCCCACAGCCAGATCATCAGAGGGTCACAGGAGCGAGGCACAGGGTTTTGGTGGTGGTCACTTCGACACCTGCCCATTTGCAGCAGCTTTCCAAGGAGCTTCGCTGGTTTTTCTGCCCCTTTTGTAGCTCTCCCAGGTCACCACCAGCCCGCCTGTGGCTGCTTTAGCCCTGTGTTCCCACTGGGAACTACGTTTCCCAGAGTTCCTACTCTTAATGGGCTGTACCGGGCAGCTCTGAGCCGCCTCTGAGGAGATGCAAGAACGAGAAATGTCATAGGCTGTACTTAATTAAATCATAAGCGCAGGGAGCAGCCACATCAGCTATTTGAGATAGGTTTGGAAGATGGAGCTCTCTTATTAATAAGGGAAGGCACTTTTTTTTTTTTTCCCTTTTTTACTGCAGTCCCTGTTGCTCTGAGGAATGCTGTGGCCAGCTGCAAACAGCTGGCTCTGTCTCGTGCCTTGCAAGAGCAGGGCTGTTAGTGGGAGCGAAAGGATAGGCTGTGTTTGCAGGTGAACTCTGTGGGGCTCTGGGATACTCGGGAGGACTTCTCTGCCCTGGCAAGGCTGGCCTGTGAGCCTCCTGAAAACACTCGGGTGGTGCTGCAAGGCTGGAGAAGTTGAACATGGACAGAAGCGTGTGGAATGATCAGATGCAGAGATCAACCTGCAGAGCTAGGGAGAAAGGTAACAGCTCCTAGCATTGATGAGACAGCCAGTGCCCTCCAAGGAGAATTACAATTTCTGCTTCATTTTCTTCCTCTTCTCCGTGACCCAAACTGAGCTTGAGAGCAGAACAGATGTGGCTGTAAATGTGGTCACAGGAAGGGGTGTTTTTAGACAACACTGGCAGCCGTGTGGTTTGGATTTCTTGGCTAGAAAGCACACAGGGGATCATACCTTTACCAGCTCACAACTGCCCCATCCCCAGCTGGAGGGGATCTAACCCAGTCCTTGCAGCCCACCAGAGAGGGGTTGGCTTTGTCTTGGGAGCACGGGGGTCATCCTGGCTGGAGGCTGTGTCTTGGCAATGTGGAAGGTCAACCAGTCTCGACATTCCCAAAAGTACATCCATCCATCCACACTTACAGATACACACACACACACACACATACATATATATATATGTAGATGCATGTGTATATATATAAAATATATATATTTTTTTGCTGGCAGCTGAGATAAAAGGGATATAATGAAAATGTAAACGAAAAACTTTACAGCAGGCATGGCCTGACAGAGGGAAGATTGATATCCCGTGATGCTTTGTCTTGATGAGACAATGAAAAATAACCACCACGGCAGCTGTGTCAATATCAGACTTGGTAATGCACCACTAGCTGTGGGTTTTTATTTAATCCGCTTTGCTTTAAGATGATAACGGTTGTTACTTTTCAATGCCTGTCTGTCAGCACCCTGGCATTGCAATATTCCTCCGCAGCTTTGCGAGCGGGTTTCATTTATTTTAAAATACCATTTCACACACTGCTGACTTTTAACAGTGTTCCATGTGAGTTTGGGAGATTGAATAGTGACAGAAACAACACTTTTTATGAGAATACAGAATATTAAAAATGGGGCACAATATACAGATGGCAGTTTTCACTACAGCTTGTTTTTTCCCCCCCAACCTGCTTCTGCTACTCAGCTTCCCACTGAATGCATTTGTAGTAACACCATAAATGTCACTTTCGCTGACTGCCTTTTGGCATTTTATTTAAATGGGAATTTGGCGCTTCCTGCTGCTGCTGCCACCACTGCATCCAGCTCCTGTTCTGCAGGAGTGCCACTGTGCACTCCTCTTGCATCCACTGCATTTTCCATCAGCTCCGATCCAGGGGCTGCCAAAAGGGCAACAAGCCCAGCTGAGGCAGCGTGATGGGGTGTGTGTGTGCCTGTGTGTGCACACCTGAGAGTCTCTGGGAGGGCTGGGAAGGTCACTGAAAGCCATCCACGAACGGTTTCTGCTCAGTGAAATACTTTTCTCTCTGCTTGGCTTCTCTGAGGCTCTCATCTTGCCAGCAAAATGTAAAACCGTGTGCTGCTGTGACGGCACCGAGAGGCAGATGATATCTGGAGTTAGTAACTCTTGGTTTTAACTCCTGGGGCTCTTTTGGCTGCTTCCTGCCTAAAAATCTGGCTGCTTGCTTTAGCTCAGTTGCTGTGGTGTTGAAAGAGCCCTGTCCCCTCCAGGTTTCCTGGGGCAAAGAACAGGAAAATCTTCCCAAAAGGTGATGTAGTCACATGGCACGTCCCTCCGTGGGCCTGCCTGCTGCTCCCATAGCCATGTAGATCTCCAAAAAATCTCCAAAGCTTGGTATATGAAGAATTGTGATGGGTGTCAGTTCTTGATAGTCCTGATCTGTCTCCTGTCACAGGGCTGGAGAAGGCTGCTGCTCTGCCAGTACTTTCCTGGGGGGCCACAAGGGCTGGAAAGCAACAGGGGAAGGGGTGAACTGAGGGCTCGCCCTCCATTTGTGTCTCAGCCTGGCTGGAGTGACCAGTGACCTCCTGAAGTGTCCCTCCTCATAGGGAACAGGCAATTTTGCTGGCTTTTCCCTCACTGTGGCCCCTGAGGGAAGAGAGTGGGCTGCTCCTTGTGCCCTGGATGCTGTGGCTCACCTTGCTGCACACCAGCTTTTTGGGATATGATCCTGTAAACACAGGAGGATCTACACCCATATTCCCTATGCAATTCCTTCAGTGTGGGGAGGAAAAGCCTGTGCAAGCCTCATCCTTGTTTTTCTCATCCCTGTTCCCACTGCCAGCAGCTCTGTTGATAGTCTGTGACAACTCCCTGTCCTCTCTAACCTCTGGGAGGGATGGGCCTCACTCTTGCCATCATCTTCTAATTCTACAAGGCACCAGAGGGTTTTTGGAGATGTTTGATTGCCTGGTTTTTCCCAATTCTTTGCATAAGTTTGGAAACGTCTAAGCCTCCGCACATCCGGGCTGGAATGGTTCGACTGAGTTGTAGGGGATGATTGTGGCACAGCCAGGAATCCTGCACCTTTGTGGACAGAAAACTGGTTTGGTTTGAAAATCGAAATGTTGATTTTGATTAATGTGGGAAAGAAGGTAATGTAAAAATGTTGGGGGTATTTGTTTGACATTTTGAGGGGTGATGGCCGGTTGCAGGGAAATATTTCCCATCCCTGAAAGTGTTTAAAGCCAGTTTGGATGAGGCTCTGGGCAACCAGGTCGTAGGACAAGGTGTCCCTGCCCATGGCAGGGGGTTGGAATGAGATGAGTTTTAAGGTCCCTTCCAAGCCAAATAATTCCATGATTTCTCTTTGTTTCCTACCCAAGCACCCTTGTAGAGGTACTTGACACCACCAAATGCTTCATCAAGTTCTTTCAGTGTTTTGGAACATGACAGATGTGGGATTATTACTTTCATCTCTGTAAAATGTTTTATTTTAGTCTTTGAGCTGGAGGTTCACTGTACAGGTGTACGGGGACATTATATAAAATAAAATTACCTCGACCAGTGTTTTTCCATCTTTTTGTAACATTTTTGCGGTTGCAGATTGTGTTACTGCAGGACTAAGTGCACCTGCACTCCCTGAGCCCTTCTGGGAGGCTGGAAATTTGTCCTTCTCTATTCCCCTGGGAAAAAGCTGCTATTTCTGGCTTTGCAGGTTGCAATGGCATCAGACTCGCAAGTGGTGATATTTTAATGTACATCAAGCTGTTTTCCAGTGCAGGCTGAATCTTCTCCCCTCTCGGTCCCAAGAGAGTATTGTAGCAGGGGGTGGGAGGAGCAGGAAGAGCCATTACTGAACAGGTTGACTTTCTAAAGAAAATGTGAGCTGTTTGAAAATGCTCCTACATGTGCAATGTTCCAGGCAATCCCGGGAGATGGATGAGCAGCGAGAGTGCAGGTGAGGCAGGCAGAGGCACTGGAGAAAATGCTGCTTTCTTGTCTCTGTCCCAACACAAATAATTTTCCACATAAACAGCACCTATCTGTTATTTAATGCTTAAATCATCAAAGCGTCCATCAGCAAGGAGCTCTTTTGTGCTGGATGCTCCACGAATATAAAAGTGTGCACGCGGGGAAGCACAGAGATGGTTTATGGCTCCTGTTTTAGGGCAAGGAGATGGTGCAGGTGACCTTTTCAGAGCCCTTAAACCCCATTATCTATTCATCACCTAGTGCAACAAAGAAGAGTTGCACAAAGTTTATCCCCCATTTCATCAGATCTGTGGTCTGGTTTCCTGAAGTGAACTTAGGGAAGCTAAACTTTCCTCCTGCTGTCTGTGTAAAAACCACTCAGCTACACTTGTGTATGTGCTGGTGTGGTGTAAGTCCATAGTAATGTTGTATTTGCACGATCTATCGGGAAAAAAATAAGAGTCTACCTTCAGCCTGATCCTTTTTGGCTTCCTGGACATGAGGCAAGATGGATAACGGGGAAAACAGTCCTCATTTGAAGCTCTGCATGTTTTGGCTCTGCATTTCCTAAAAATACTGCCTTTTTATTGTTGTTGTTTCCCAAAGCCACGGTGTTTGCCTACTGTAGATGGTTGCCAGCGTTAATTTAGTGGTTCCCAGCTCTACCTGCGTGGCTGTGCCAGGGAATATTGCTGAACTCCATAATTCCACGTGTAATGTATGACTTGCTACTCAGGGCTCTGCTCCTTACCAAGCAGAACAGATTCATTAACCTGAGGTAAAGAAAGGAGGTCCCTTAACATCCCCCCTACCCTCTGGACATTTGTTTTCCATGGGGCTGGGCAGTGACACTTCACGTGGAACAAATGGGGACGTAGGCTGGGCATGAGGGGGTGTTGGTGGGGCTGGGTGAGTTATGGTGACGTGGGAATCACGGGTCACATCTGTGCCTCTGCTGTGCACTGAAGGAATGCGTCTTTCCAGTGACGGATGGCGTGCCTGGGATGCCCTGGAAACCCAGCTCTTGGCTCCCAGCTTGGCATTTTTTCAGGGAAGCAGGAGGAGCACCAGCCAGGAGGATTTTCTAGGATGAAGTGAAAGGGATGCTGAGGCATCTCCCGGTCTGAGCTCTCTCCGCTGGCAGGTGCAGTTTACCCGTGTGAGGTGGTTATGCTGGATTCTCTGTAATGGTGTTTTACAGGTACACAGAGTTTTTCCTGTTGTCCACAGACCCTGTTTCATCCCTGAGGATGCTCATTCTCCTTGGAGGAGCTGTGGCAGGTAGCAGAGAAGTTTCTCCCTTTGCAATATTTCTTCAACAGGAGGAAGGGGTTTTTTTTTTAAACACAGAACTATTGGTGTCAGGGTGGTAGTTTGGGATTTTTGGAAGGGGGTCTCAGCATGGCTTGCTGCACCAGCTGCTGGGTTTGTGGGTCCTGACGAGCTTCGTTCAGCACTTCTGGCACCCATCTGACAAACTTCATGTCCAGCAGAACCTGTCCAGGTGCACCCACTGAGTCACTTCACCACTGCTTCGAAGGGTTTAGGTTTGTATCTCCACTGAGTGGGAGGAAGGACTCGCTTTCAAATTTGTGATCCTCATGTCCAGGGCGTATGGGCATTGTGGTTTCTCTGTTGCACCACCAGACCAAACTCGTTTTGGCTGAGGTGGATGCAGAGTTAGGATCTCAGGGCAGTGACTCGGGTGTAACTGGCCTCCCCAAACTTGGGATGCAGAGGGTTTCCAGGAAGAATGTCCTGTGTGATGACTCTGAGCTGCAGGGGCCAGGAGGCCAATTCAGTGTGTACAGTGGGATTCTTCCCAGCCCCTAAACTGGGATCTATTCTGGGCTTTCTGAGCAGGAGGTGACAATTCCATCCCAGGCCCGGTGCTGCAATTGCTGATTTTCCATCTCTCCTTCACTTACACCCCCTAATTTTGCTTTGGCTTTGCTTTTTGGAGCTTGTGCAAGGGTGAGAGCTGTGAGGAGAGCACTGGGTGGTCAGTGGGTTGGATGGGGGGGGGTTAACCCTGCTCCTGCATTTTCCACGCCTCGTGTTTGCCAGGTGAAAGCACAGCAGGTACCTGTGCCCCAGGTCCCCAGCCCTGAGGAGCTGCAGGTCACCTGCACCAGGGTCCCTGCAGAGCATCCCAGCCCTCTGACACCCCAGAGCAAACTCCACTCTGATTGCCACTGCGTGGACAAAGGCAACCTGCAAGGGCTCGGAGCTCTAGCTGGGGTTAGCAGCTTTCTGTGCAGCGCACTGAATCCCACGGGGAGTTTCCAGCCTTTCCATCATCTGTTGCAATCCTGTGGTTATTATGGATAGCAATATCAGTACCTGGAAGCTCTTTGGTGGCAGTTGCTGTTTCAGAGGCTATTAAGCTTGCAGCTGAACACCTCTTTGTCTAAGCTAGCGCCTAATCTTTCACATGACAATATCTTTACAGCTAGACCCATCTGGAGCCTGAGTCAAAAATCAGATTCGCTTTCACTTGAAACTGCAGATTTGGAGAATTACACTGTGTCAGCAGGGGAGGGGGGGAGAGATTTTTGCTAAGAAGACGAAGGAGATATTTCCTTATCTATGAAAGGATACAAAATGGTGTGCTGCTTTTGGCTGGGATGGAGTTAATTTTCTTCACAGCGGCTGGTATGGGGCTGTGTTTTGGATGTGTTGATGGCACGGTGATGTTTTTGTTGCTGCTGAGCAGAGCTTACACAGATCCAAGGCCTCTGTTGCTCCTTGCACTGCCCCACCAGTGAGGAGTCCTGGGGTGCACAAGGAGCTGGGAGGGGACACAGGTGGGACAGCTGACCCCAAGTGACCCAAAGGATGTTCCATACTATGTATTTGATGATATAAATCTGGGGAAGAAGGAGGGGGGGCATTCAGCAGAGTGATTGTGTTTGTCTTCCCAAAAACACGTGTGATGAAGCCCTGCTTTCCTGGCGATGGCTGAACACCTGCCTGCCCATGGGAAGTGGTGAAAAATTCCTCATTTTGCTTGGCTTGTGGCTTTTGCTTCACTTATTAAACTGTCTTCGTCACAACCCACAAGTTTTCTCACTTTTATCCTTTCAGTTCTCTTCCCCACCCCACCGAGGGGGAGTGAGTGAGAGGCTGTGTGGGGCTGAGTTAAACCACAACAAATGGCAGCATTAAATCTTTGTCAGGAGATCTTAGCAGGGATAATGTCTTTCTATGTAAAAAACCAACCCAAACAAACCAGAGATAATGGACATTTAGGTGAAAGCAAATGATCTATGATTTTTGAGCATGCTGGAATCTGGGTAATGAACTACTCGTTCAGATGTCTTCTTTTGAGTTCATTAGCTTTGTTTCACCCTCCACTTGGTATTTTAATATATATTCTAAAACACTCCTTGCATTACATTCCTATCTGTCTTTCAAAAACTAGAACAGCTTGGATCATAGAATCATAGAATGGTTTGGGCTGGAAGGGAACTTAAGTATTTACCTTTTTCCAACCCCCTGCCATGGGCAGGGACACCTTCCACCAGACCAGGTTGCTCCAAGCCCCGTCCAACCTGGCCTTGGACACTTCCAGGGATCCAAGGGCAGCCACAGCTTTTCTGGGCACCCTGTGCCAGGGCCTCCTCACCCTCACGGGGAAGAATGGCCTGAATTCTCTCTTGCTGGAGATCCGAGTATGGATATGATGTGGAGGATGAAATAGAGGTTCACATATTTTCCATGCTGCTCACTGCAGAGCTGGGAAATTACTAAGCTGACACCTTCCGTTTGTCTCCACGTTTGCAGCGCTGTGATGCCCCTGCCAAACGGGGAGAGTTATGGATGGGAAGTGCTGGGGTTTTAATCTTTGCTGCTGTGAGCTGGAGGCAGCTTTCAAAGGGCTCCAATCCTGTATTTCGGAGAGTTTTGCTGTTCGAGTTGGGTTGTGCTGGAGAAATACATCCCCCCAGCTGTCCGAAGACCTCCAAGTCTCTCTTTTTCTCCAAATACTCCTTCCTCCCCTTCCTTCCCTTCCTTTCTCTCATGCCCCATGATCCTTTAGTTGCACCCCTTCCCACTGCCTGGAATCCACAGCAAGGCCCCTGGAAGGAAAGATCTGTGTGTGTGCTCCAGGCACAAAACTGTGGGGGTGCAGAAATGGGATAGCAGTGGAACAGTTCCCGAGTGGGAATAATTCCTCCTCCCCTTTGTGGGTTCTTTTCCCAGCTTACATTCAGGTATCCTTTTTTTTTTTTTTTAAGTAGTCTTCCCAAATACCAAGTTTTATACTCCCACTCCCATCTATATTCATCACTCATGAATCCTGGTTTTTCTCACTGTATTTTTGTTGTTTATTTAAATGTATATTAATGTGAAGAATTTCTAAATGTTGCAGCAATTTTTTTTTTTGTCTTCCGTGCCTCTGTTTGTATTTGAAGACAACTTGTACAACGTGATGTGAAAATACCCTCATATTTTTTAGTTATGCTGTGTCTGGCTGGCTCTGTGGTGACCCTCTGACCAAATAATATCCTCAGTCACTTAGATATCCTCATTATAACCATTAGGTTAAGTGCTGAGCAGAAAATGTATATACTGTACCTTAAGTTTCTAATCACTGTGGCAGAGTTTAGATTGGAGCTATCTTTTTTTAATGGCCAGCAATTCAGTTTCTTGGATGAGGCAGTTAATTGGTTCTTTATTGTCTATAGCCTCAGCAAACCTTTTTTTTCCTTTTGTGTTTGTGAAAACCTTTTACCCTCTATTTTTAGTGGGGGTTTTTTTTTGGAGAGGAAATGGCAGGAAAGACTACAAAATGCATGCGATTTTGCAGGGATTTAGAATTAAAAAATCACTTTTCCAGTGCAATGAAAAATCCCAGTGAAGCAAGCATCTGTAAATGAATCTGAAACTTCAGCCGAGCTCCACATCCTAAGTTGAGGAGAGGGGCCACTGGGGGCTATGTGGGGGAGTGAAATTTGTGGAAAATTCAACTGGAGACTTTCCATTTGTTGCTGGTTTCCAGGACTTTGCAGCCACAGAGGTTAGAAACTTATAATTATGCTGCAGTACAATTATTATGATTCTCATGTGTTCACCTGCCACCAGCTGCTGAAGCTGGGTAAAAAAAGCTCCTGAAGTAATTCAAGACAATGAAATGAGGAGGATTTAGGAACATTGCATTAGGCACCTGGAATTTTATCTGTTTGAAAGTGCTGTGGAACTGCTATTTCATGGATCTAGGCCGAGGTGCCAGGCAAGTAAGAGATGTTTGTGTACATGGAGTAGAGGCAAAAATAAGCTGTTTTTTATTAAAATATGAGCTTAGAGAGTCACAACGTGTACTTAGAGGTGGGTATGGTGTGTTGGCTGTCCAAGAATTGTCTTGTAAGGAGAGGAACCTGCAGTCAGATGAGCTGAGCATGACCTGATGTTCCTGCAGGCAGGCAGGGACACTCCAGGTCGTGAGAGTGATCCCACTCCGATGCCTGAATGCCAGCCTGGGAACTGGATGTTGCAAAAAACCCCTCTGATTTTCTTTGTGCGGCGGAGAAGGAGGGTTTTGAGTGCTGAAGTGCCCTTTTGATTGAGAAGGTGATGCTGGGGACACCGGTTTGTTATGGGCTGCCGAGGGCAGGAAATGCCAGGGCTGCACTTTCACCTTTTGGAGAGGAGGTTGTTTTCCTTTTTAATCAAATTGAGGCTGTCCCGGTCTAATCTGAGCTGTGGGCTCCAGCCTTGAGAAACTCATTCCTTGTGGGTCACTAATTCTGGGGAGGAGGGAGGCCTGACATCTCTCTCCTGGGAGATGTGGTGGAAAGGTCATGTGCAAAACAGGGAGAAATATATTTGTTTCTTCTGCCAGTAGTCACTCCTGTGCTCATTTAGCACGGCTGTTTACAGATGATGAATCCAGCCCGTGGAAATCTGGTCCTATATTAAGTTTTTGGAAAGAAATGCGACGGGTTTTGGGTTTCTGCAAACACATGTTCCATGGTGAGAAGTATACTGAGTTCTGAACAAAAATTAATCCTAGCCCTGGAAGGACTTAATTTGCTAACAATATTAGTGTTGGTGCTGCAGATATAGCGAGTCCTTGTGGCTCGATGAGTTTGTCTCAGAACTTGTTAATAAAGTTGTTTTAGAAGAATTGTTTTACAATGAGGGTGATAAAACACTGGCGCAGGCTGTCCAGAGAGGTGGTGGCTGCCCCATCCCTGGAGGAGTTCAAGGTCTGGCTGGACAGGGCTCTGAGCAAGTTGAGGATGTCCCTGTTCATTGAAGGGAGGTTGGACTGGGTGGCCTCTGCAGGTCCTTTCCAACCCAAGCTATTCTACGACAATAAAGTGACAAAGGAATTTGTGTAAGACAGGGAAAATCGCTGCATGGTGCTGTTTTACAGAGGAATAGTGTGGGATGAAGCATTTTGTAAAGCATCAGTGTGCTGGGGCAGGCTTTGGGGAGGACAGTGAGCAGTAGAAACCTTGGAGGGACCAAAGGCATTCCCAGCAGGAGCCTGCCTGGCTGCAGGAGCGGAGCTGCTGCTCCTCCTCGTGAGCTGTGCTGGCCCGAACACGCAGAGGAGCCCAATGTCCTCCTGCTCTGCTGAACCATCCCTGTAGCTGTGGGCAGGTCTGAGCCTGGCAAGGGAAGAGCTGTGACAGGCCCAGGACCTGCCTTCCAGCCAGGCTGCTTCTGATGTGGTCTCTGTAGGAACCTCTCAGGGCGTCTGCAAGCCTGGGGTGGATAAACTGGTTTGCAGCCATTCTCAGCCCCACAGGGAGCCATGAACACTTATGTTAGCTGTGCTTACAGCACGTTATTCCTTAGCTCTGCACTTACACGGCACCTGCTAATGCTCTGGAGGACTTTTAACCATGCATAGCTTGATTAAATACAAACTGAGCCAGATTTGCAGGGGAAATGTGGCTGTAGTCACACAAAAACCTGCATGCCTGATGTGGGTTTTTTGTATCCAAACAAGCTCCTGGTGATAACACCACACTCGCTACCTGTGACTGTCGTTGTTGGAACAGGGTAGGACAGATGCCCACTCGAGGCATTAAAATTTTCCTTGCTGCTCCACAGAGGTTAAATAAAAGCAAGGGATGTGTTTCCTGAGCACAGGCAAGTCCCTCTGATTTACAGCCATGTGGGCAAGAGCTGGGCCACTCACATTTGGAGAGCAGTTTAGAGAAGGAGCACAGCAGCAGTGAAACAGCTTTGAACTCTGCGAGGTGCTGATGAAATGCCTCCCTTGCACTCTGTCCTACTGGGATCTGCTCCTGTAACTACTGTGGAAGTTGTTTGAAAATCCTTATGGCCTCGTGGTTTAGGACCAGCTGTGTGCCAAGGGCTCACAGGGAAAGGGGTTGTTTCACTGGAAATGCCCAGATGCTGGGTCCAGCCTGTTCCTGGGCTCTGCTGGGATGGCAGGTACTGGTGAGGCTGGACTGGGAACGTTCCCTCTGGGAAGAGGCCATCTGAATTGCACGTGGAGGCCAAGGCGAGAGGGGAGCAGTGTTCTAAGTAAATTGTCAGCAGCCTTTCTGTGTGTCCTCCCCTCGCTCCTGCTTTCTCCTCACCGACATATCAGCGATGTTTATTAAGAGATGACAAGTCTATCAGGCCTCATAAGCAGCCTTTCACAAGGAGGAGATCTTATACCCAGAGAGCACCATCAATCTTGTCTCTGCTCTGCTCTTCTGAGCAGCTGATAGCGAGCAAGGCTCCATCCTCTTCCCCCCTCCTTCCCATCCCTTCCCCTCTCCTCCCCTTCCCCAACCCTCTGCAGCACAGCAGGAGCCAGCCAAAGAGAGATTGGATTTGCATAAAGTGTTTGTGGTGAAGAGAGGGAAGGAGCGGGAGAAATGCAGCACTGCTCTGGGAAGGCAGCCCCCACTGCCTGGGCTGGGGGTGGTCCAGGGATGCAGCACGAAGTGCACCCCAATCTGCTGCCCAGGCAGCTAAAGGCTACTTAATTTGGGAGGGGAATGGACACTGAGCAGGGTCAGTGGGTAGGCAGAGACCAGAAAATCCCCCTCGACACTGAGCAGGGTCAGTGGGTAGGTAGAGACCAGAAAATCCCCCTCCCTAGCTGAGGCTGCTGCCGTGCTGGTTGGGGGCAAGATGAGGAGTGATGCTGCAGTCCAGCTGTGCCCTCGTGATGCTCCTGCCCAAGGAAGAGCCATGGAGACTGTGATTGCCTCATCCCTGGAAGTGTTTGAGGCCATGCTGGATGGACCTCTGGGCAACCTGGTCTAGTGGAAGGTGTCCCTGTCCATGTGGGTAATTAGACTATCTCTGAGGTCCCTTCTAAGCCAGGCTGTGCTGTGATTCTGTGACTCTTTCACCTCTGTAGCTCGGTGGTCTCTGCTGGGAGCTGTGGCTGTTCCCAGGGGGCAAAGGCTGCTGAAAGAGGGATCCTGTGCAGGCTGAGTGGGTAGAGCAGCTGTACTGTCCTATAGCACGTGAGAGGTAGGGTCAAATCCAGAGAATGATGTGCGAGGGCTCAGAAATCCCCTCTCAGAACAGGAATCATCACTTCTGTTTCTATTTTACAAAATGCATCCTATAAGTAACTTTTTTTTTTGCACGATCTGCACACTTGACACTTATGGTGAGCTGATGGGTTGGAAATCCACTGTTACCTTTTCTCCCTGACCAAATTAAGTTTCTAGTTATTCCCCCTCCTCCATTTTCCATTTCCTTTTTTTTTTTTGTCTTTTTCCAATTCTTAAAATTCTTTTCCTTGCCTCTGCTTTTATCTGAAGACCCTGACTGTCTAGGACTAAATTTTGTGTGCAGCTCCATCCCCGAACAGTAAGAATGTGCTAAGAGAAGCTGCCCACTGCTTCTTAGAAATCCTCCTCTCACAGCTCTGCTCATGCTGGCAACACCTTGGTGTCAGGGGAGAAGACATGGATTCACTTTTGGGAGCTTATTAGGTCGTGTAGCAGCGAGCTTTTTCCACAAAGTTTTTTGTTCCCTGGTGTTTCCAGGAGTTTTTATGGCAGAGAGCTGAGTGATCTGTAGGGGAGTGGGTTTTAGCCTGTGGCAGTGCAGAGCTGAGCCTGGATGTCCTCAGCTCCCTGTCTCCCATTGCAGGAGACAACTATAAAATCACCTTTATCAAATATATATAATCCTCCACCAAGGATTTAGGCTATCAGGCTTGCAAGTGTGGGACGAATGTTGACACATCCTTGTTAAAAATGTTGCTAAACCTTGCATATCTGATGTGCTTTCTTTTTTAAACTAAAAACTGTAGACAGCACCCCAGATAAATATAACCAGGATGCACCTCACCAAGTTTTGCAGAGACAGACAGTTTCTGTCTGAAGATGCATCAGAAGAGCTGGCAATTTCAAGGAGTTCCCATTAAAACTTTATGACGAGAAATCGAACACAAACCTCACAGAATATTTAAAGCATTAAAACTAACCCTGTGTGAAATTTCCCACCGATCCCTTTAGGACGAGGCAGGAGTTTATGCTCTGTTTTAAGGCTCCTCAAGCACAGCCCCAGCCAGGATGGCACAGGAGCTGCCTGTGTTCACAGATCCTCGTGGGACAGGTGGTGGAGAGAAATACGAGGCTTTGTTGGAGGCATTTGGAGTCTGATCCTACTCCCTTGAGCTCGATGGGAAATCTGTTGCTGTGCACGGCGCGGTGCCTGGAGCTCGGGGCCCAAGCTGCCGAAAGAATTTCGGCTTGTGTTGGAAAAAAGGCTGAGGTAAAGAATCGGGAAGAGGAGAGGTGGCAGAAAATGGCTCTCAACTGAGCCAGGAAGGAAATTATTTGCCACATTAATTGTTTAGGTGTGAAGGGATGGCGGGAGTTGCACCGAGATCCATTTGATCCAGTCTGTTGTTTGTGATGGC
Source organism: Mohoua ochrocephala (assembly GCA_013398855.1). Classification (NCBI taxonomy): domain Eukaryota; kingdom Metazoa; phylum Chordata; class Aves; order Passeriformes; family Acanthizidae; genus Mohoua; species Mohoua ochrocephala. Next base: position 94,401 of record VZTA01020711.1, read on the forward strand.
TCCAGCCCTGCGTGGTTTAGTGGAAGGTGGAGGAAATTGTAGAGCAGGCAGCTGCAGGGGGGACTTATTCCTGTTCTTCTCTGTCTTTCAAAGGTCATGGGAAGCCCAAGGGTTTATATCCCTTCCAAAATTCTGTAGCATTATGATTAGGTGTCATTAAACTTGCTGTCCATAATATGCCAACATTACCCTTTTGATTCATACACATTTCCCTCCTGTCCTTTTCCTTGGGAGTGGGGAGGGAACAGCCTGACACATCTTTCCTCTGCCCTGGACTCCCAGGATTCAAGGACAGGCAGTGTCAGCACTGTGAGCCCAGGTCTGCTTGCTGTGCTAGGGAGACACAACAACCGATGCTGCAGGTTTTGGTGTTGTAAGGTCTGTATTTTCCCAAAGGAAGCTGCTGGTTAATAGTGGACCTTTTAGAGGTAAAGATAGTAATTCCTGGCTTCATGGGAAGCACGAGACCTGCCACAGCTGTGCAGCATCACGTCACTGAGAGAGGTGTGCTGTGTCCCCCACTGGTCACTCCGTTGTGGCTCAGCCTGGGCCACCAGCCAGGAGGGCAGGTAGCACTGAAGGAAATCAGGTATTGCAGGTTCTCCATCACCACCCTACCTCTGTTTTGGTGTTCAAGGGGCTTCACATGCTTCATGTCCCTTCTCCTGGAGCAGGTGGGCAAAGGGCTTTTCTCACACCCAGGCAGCACTTGGTCACTGATGTGTTTTCTCCCCTCCCTTGCTGTTCTGGATATTTGCTTCCCTGGGCCAGGCCTTTGCTAAGAAGGGGCTAAGGGGTCTGGAAGAGGTCACCTTTTGCTGTCTGGGTCTGTAGTTCATGTCAAGCCAGCAGTTTCTCCATCAAATGGACTCAGTGGCTCAGTCCCCCTTGGACAGCAAGCCATCCTGGGGGTTCCCCAAACTCCCTGTGCACACATGGCTGGGAAGACGGGCAGCAGCAGTTCAGGAGAATGGAGCTAGAATTACTTTCCTGTCCCCTGAGATTGTCAAGTCAGCAAAGGTCACTGCCAGGAGAGGCCATTAGAGAAGCACATGGAGGAGGCATCAGCCAAGTTGTCTTACCCTTTGCTGGACTGTGCTGTTGCAAATCGCCTTCCTTGTCAGGAAGGCTGTCCTGGGCCACAGGGTGAGGATCTGTGGCCCACAGGGAGACCCTTCTCCATGTAGGCAATGTTTAAGAAGCATGGAGAAGCTGCCAGGAGTCCCTGGATTTTCTGGAGCGGCAGCTCTCTTGGAGCAAAATGTCTTTTCCACTGCTGCAGAAATCGGTACGGTGGAATCCCACAGCGTTTGTCTTGCTGCCATCAGTGAGAAAGAGGGAAGGAGTGAGAGTTTGCTCCATCACTTCTGTTAGCTCTGAAGCACACACTGACTCAGGAAAAAGCCCCTTCCCTAGTTAGAAATACCACAGCGATGAACAAGCCAGCTTCATGTCTGGGTTTTGCTCAGCTGCTGAAGTTTGAGTGCCGCGCCGGGGCTCTGGCTTCAAACACTGGCGTGGCCGTGGTTGTGCTATGGCTGAGGGACCCCGTGGCCATTAAAGACCCCGGGGGAGCCCGTGGGAGCGTTCCTCTCTCCTCCCAAACGCCACGTCTGACCGCGGAGAGGAGCAGCTGCAGCCTCCAGGAGAGCCTCTAATGAGGCCAGGATCTCCAGCACGGGGCCTGCTTTCTGTCAGCTCTTGGAGGAGGCCGCGGGTAATTACCTCTCCTGTCGGCTCCTCGCCGCTGCCGGCTCTGCTGCAGGTTCAAACGCTCGCTGACAGGGAGAGGAGTGCTCGGATACATAATTTAAAATTCTGATGGCATGTTGTCAGGTCAACATGCTGCAACATGGGAAGGGATTTTACATCCTAAGGACTCCGGTGTCATCCTTGACTGCGCCGCTCGCCCGGTGCTTTTTTTTACCTGTTTGAAGGGTACCTGGTGGGTGCACTGCTGGCTGCCTCTGGGTTTCCCTGCTGTGGGGTTGTGGCTGTGCTGGTCTCCTCTCAGCAGACCTCTTGAGTCTGGTTGCCACCTCAGTTTGGTCTCATGTTGGGAATGTTCTGTATTGTGCTGGATGAGCTAGAAATGGCAGCAAGCAAGAAGGTTGAGAGGAAAGAAACCCAGGTTAGAGATCACTGTAAATTGCTGTAACCCTTCCTTTAACTGATGTTAGCACCTTTACAGTGGGAAAACCTTTTTGTAAGGTTCAATCTGATGTTTTATCAGCTGTTTTTGAGAGCACAACCTTGGCTTAGCCTTTGAATCTGTGCTTTAATTGGCCTCTGCCTACAGAGCTGGGTAATGCACCCTTCGTTGTGCAAAGCTGCAACAACTGTGAAGGGCATTTTCTGTCAACAGAGTGAAGGGTCCTGGGGGGGGAACCCTTTCACCTGCCTTTGGCAGCACTGGAGGAGGACACTTGGCCACGTGAACTGCATCTTGCTCTCCCCAAGGCAGCTCGGTTGCCTGGGTGTCTCGTACAGCCTTGCTGGAAAACAAACCTAATCAAATAGCAGAGTCTGGCCTTGCTATGGACTGGGAGAAAAGTTTCCTGTTCTGTGGTGCTGGACCAAGGACCAGGTGTGTGGTCCTGTCTGTCCTCCTAGCAGTTCCTGGCTGTCCCAGTGAGACTTGAGCTTGGCAAAGGAATGGCATGGGCCTTCTGCAGAACAGGAAGAACCCTGGTGTAGACAATGCAGAAGTGGCTGAAACAGAATAATATTTTAAGCTGGGGAGAGCAGGGTGGGTTTCTGCTGCCCATGAGCCAAGTGCAAGTGGGACACAAAGGGGGGAAATGATGGGGTAAGGAGAGTGCCAACCTTTTTGTGCCTGAGTGTAGGGTTCTGCTGCTGTCTCAGTATTGTACTTTGCTTGTGCCTGCCACCTTCCCTGTGTCCATCTGCCTGTTGGTGACTGGGGGACACCTCGGTGGAAGCTGGGGTGAACGCAGGGACACCAGGCATGCCAACACTGGAACCAGGGTGGCGAGGCAGGCAGCACCCCAGGTAAAACCGTCTCCAAGAGTACAACCCCAGCCCTGTCCTGGATTTGGGGCCATGGTTAGGAACAGGAGGCAGGGTAGTGCCTCTGTTTGGAGTGATGCTGAAACTCGATATGGAGGGCGTGGCGGCTGTAAATCAAAGGGCTGCGATTTGGAGGGTGGCGTTCGGATTCGTTAAGGGTTTTTTTTTAAATTTATTTTCCATTCTTGCCGTTCTCCAGGACTGTAATCCGTTCGGCCAGGAGGTGGCTCTGGAGCACGCTGTGGAGCCGGGCACAGCTCAGCGTGCAGTAGCCACAGCGACAGGGAGGGAGCATCTCCGACCATCGCCAGTTGGCGATGAAAGGCAGATGGCCTTCCTCGGAGCTTCCAGACGGGCTGCGTGCGTGTCCTCTAACGCACATATGCAGAGGCAGCCTCGGCGCATTCCCAAACTCTCCTGACACCGTGTGCTTTGATGCAATGTTTAGGAAGTGGGGAACATGCTCTTGGTGCTGGTAACATAAGCTCGGCTCAGGCTTTCCTTTTGGAGCAGGGATGGCTCCGAACCCAGCATCATCCCCAGATGTAGCCTGTTCTCCAGGGCTCCAGACCTGCGGAGAAAGTTGTTGTGTGAGGCAGCCACTCCGAGACGTGCAAAAGAGGAGCTGCCTTTGTGCTTGCCAAGGTCCCCAGGGATGTAGAGTGTGAGGGGCAAAGCAGGGAAAGCCTTGACAGAAGTACAGAGAAGCATCACTGCTGTCTAGGAAGATATTGGCATCCCAGGCTTAGGGAGTCTGTGCCAAATTTTGTGCCTGGGACACACAGGGCTGCCAAGACTAACTTGACTTGCTCTCTGTCATCCTTGGGCAGTGCTGTGCCCCTGGCAAATGGAAAACTCCAGGCCTTAGTGCTCCTGGGTGAGTAGAACAAGATCACAGTAGCTCGCTCTCTTCATAGTTGAAGCTTTGGGATGCCCTGGAAGCGGGGAATTCCTGCTCTTCTCTTAGTGCTGTGATATGGTTCCCAGTGGTCTCCTCTGTGCTGAGGATACAGAGAGTTAGCCCTGGAAATCTAATTAAGTCTGCACTTTGATCCCCACTAGGAGCTCAGACAGGAACTGGAGGGACCTTTTACAGCAAAAATAGGAATTCACTTTTTGAAGAGCAGGAGGGATGGTGAAAGTCAAGTGGGACAGGGCTCCTCAAAGGACAAAGAGAAGAAACAGGCCTAGAGCTCCCCTGGGCCAGAGCAGAGATGTGTTCAGTTTGTTTCATGGAAGCGCTGTGTGGGCTCTGTTTGGAAGGTCAGGAGAACCAGAGATTCTGGTGCTGGTGCAGCCGATTTGTGTGTGTGCCTGGTCAAGGGAATGGCCAGAAGTCCCTGGGGCTGTGTGAGGTGGCTGTGTCATTCACAAAGCACAGTGTGAACCCTCAGGCCAGATGCACGAGTTTGCCTGGACTTCTGCAGGCCAGAGAGACAACCTGTAGCGAGCAGAGGAGGGCAGAACATGTTCCCTCAAGCCATGCTCCTATGGAAATGCAGGAATACAGCACTGTTCCTGATGTGATGGGAGCCTTGCATGCTGGCTCAGGGCTTGTCGTGCTGCACACAGGACTGTCCTGCCCAGGAGAAGGTCTGACACAGCTCTGTCTCTTTATCTGCAGTGGCCCAGCAGCGCTGTTGGCAGTGCTGGCCAGACATTTTGTTCTCTTTCCATCTGGTCTGAGATTAATGGAGAGCCTTGCGCTGACTTTGTGGGTTTGGAGTTAAGTGCAAAGTGCCTTGCCTGTTGACCTGCAAAAGTCTGTGGCAGGACCAGGGGCTGCAGCTGAACCTCAGCCTCCTCTGCTCTTGGCCCCTCTGCAGCCAGTCCTGTTTGACTAGGAGCCAGGACCAGCAAGAGGGCCCTGTTGTGAGATACTGGTTGTTTTGCTCTTCATATCCTGTTTGCTGGTGAAAGCTGAAGGAAGAGTAAGAGCTTTAATTCAGCTCTAGAGCCTCTGCTCGCTACTGCCTTGTGCTTTGCCAGTACTATGTGATGTGGGGAAAGGGGATTATTCAGCACCACTGGTCCCAGTCCTCAGTCTGAGAGCAGACTTTTGAGGACAGACCTCAACCCTAGGTCCTGGTTTGCTAAACGAGCTGGATCTAGAATTACAGGTGATTTGTTTCTCATTGAGAGCTGTAGGGCCAGACCCTCCTCTGTGGTCTGAGATAAGCCGCAGGTACCGAACTGAGAAATCCAAACTTGTTGCCACGTTTCAGGATGTGCAGTGAAGCCTGTCTGCTCTCTGCCTCTCTATGGCTTCCTGGGGAGCTGGAGAGAAAGAGGAGAGATTCCCCAGGCTCCATGTGAGGTGCAACTGTAATTCAGTCTGGGTTTCTGGACCCGGAGTCCGCTGTGGGCTGTTGAAGGAATATGTGCTCTGCTAGGGTTAAATGCTTACACGAAATCAATAGAAGTTTTATTGCCACCACGTGATGTCAGCTGGAACTCTGCCACCCATAATAGAAGCTGTGTTAGGTCTCCCCCCTCCAACTACAGGACAGATATATTGGTCTAGACAACTGAAAAATAGTGGTATATTGGGAGGCTGCGTTTTCATTATGTAAATGGAGCTCTACAGGAGGATTAATTGATTATTCAGTTACTATGGATCTGTCTTGGATGTCCTGGCAAGATGAGAGAACCTGATGGAAGCTCTCTAGTGGTGCTGTGTGGTAGCACAAAGGAGTCCTTCAGCACCCCCTGCTCCCTTCCAGGCAGTGCACAGCACGGGTGTGTTGCACAGTGCTCTCCCTACAACAGGAATTGCTTCCCAGAATGGTGTGGGTGCCTTCATGCTTTTGACTGGTGACCATCTCCTGGTACAGGCAACAAAACCTTGCAGGAAATAGTCAGAACCAATCTCTTTCGTGCTGTTTGGAGGGACTCACCTGTTGACCAAGTCTTGCTGATGGCAGCTGGAGACCATGCAGAGGGCTCCTGAGTAAATGCATTGCTGCAAGTGCTGGGAGCTGTTGAGATAAATCCATTTCTGGAGACTTGTTCCTAGCTTCAATGTATTGTTTTAGCCCCAGCCCAGCAGGTGAATTATACAGAAACAGAGGGGAAAGATCAGCTGGGGGAAGGAGGGCACTGTGACTGTGATAGGTACAAATGTGTATTTCACAGGCAGCTGGAGAGCTTTTTAGAGTAGATCTTAGAGGACAATGTGATGCTCCAGGTGAATGTAGTACTGTTTAGGCATTAAGTCTGTGCACACAGAATATTTTGAATGTTTGAATATTATGGAGCACGGATCAGCTGCTAATAGGAATGGCTATTGAGTGGTCGGTGCTGTTGTTCTGCTGTCATTTCTAGGTTTTATCCGTGGCATTTTAAGAGCTGTCCTGTAAACATGCTGAGGTTTCCACTGCTGCCTGCATTACTGGAGTGTCCAGGTGTGGGAACAGCTCTGGAGCAGCTCTGCTCCCTCCCTGTGGCCCTGGAGCATTGGGTCTTTTTGTGGGTAAGCAAGCAAGGGCTATCATATCTTCATAACTAGATATGTCCCTTCTGGCCAGATGAACACATTATAGCACAGGGAGTATTTTCTGACTCAGAAATACCTGTCCTGCCCTCCCCAGCAGTGGGAAATAGACCTGCACACTCTGTTGGACGCAGGTTGCTGCAGGAAGAAAGGACAGCTGTGGTGAGATGGATGCACTCACTTTGTGCTGTCCTGCTGCGTGGGATATAATTGCTTTATCCTTCTCTGTTCTTCCAAAAGCACTTCGATATTGCTGCCCAGATCAAATTTTGTGAAGAACATTTTAAAACAAATCTTAGCCTTTGGCCTGAAATACATCACCTGTGGAAAGTTTTTACAAACAATTCTGATATTTGGAGTCTGGGTGTGGAAAAGCTGTGATATTGGACAAGTGGAAATTTAGATCTTTATGGGCAAGTGCAGATACTGGAACAGAGGGTGATGTATCCCCAGATTTGGGTGGGAAACACCTCTTTGGGAATTGGGAAAGTTCTAGTGTTGAAAGTACAGTGCTTTTAGGAAGATGATAAAACAAGAAAGCTTGCTTCTAGTTCCATGTCTGTAAAAAACAGGTGGAAAAATTAAAATTCAGCAATGTCACTAATTGTAACACACTCTTACAGAAAGTTTGCAGAGCGTCTCACAATCCTGCTGAGAACAGGGCAAGAAACTTTCTGGAGCCCCAAGGAAGGACCAAGAGAGATGAGATTCTCCCTTTTCTATGAGAAGAGAACAAACTGTGGCCAAGCACCCCCTTTTTGTGGTGACAGAATTGCACGAGACCGCTGCAGCGGTAGCTGTGAGATGGCTTTTTACACGCTGTGGAGCCAGTAGAGGAGGACTAATTGTTAGACTGGCAGGTCTTTAGGTCGAGGCTTCCACTGAAATGTAATTGATACAATTTATTTCATTTATATTTGCTGCTCCTTTGTTCAGCATTGGCTGTGGAGAGGCAAGTCAGCTCACGCTCTGTGTTGCTGGCACGTCTCGTGCAACGCGAGGCGTCTTTGCTCTTTTCCTGAAGTCACCGAGCTCCGATGATTTAAGTGCAGAAACTTTGCAGACACGGGGCTTGTTTGCAAGGCAGACATGCATTTCCACATCCTGTCTCATGGATTCCCGAACAAAGATGTTTACAGGAAAAAAAAAAAAAAAAAAAAAGCACTAATGCTATACTAGGAGGGGGGAAGCATAATGTATTCTTCAAATGTTTGTATGTCAGCAAAACGCCTGCAAACCATTCAATAGATTAATCCTGTAGCTGGCCTAAAAGGAATGGATTTCTAGCCATAACTGAGATTGGGAAAAATTGATTTCCATGTTCCCGTTGACTGAATAAGATGAAAACAACTGCCTTGGCACTCATTACTAGGCCAAGAATTCAGATCTCTGCTGCCGAACTGCAGAGCTGGGCTGAATACTAGAACCAGCCCAGCTCAAGAAGTGATGGCTTTTCAGAAACCAAATCTTAAATATTTCCCATTGCGGAAATGGGAGTTGCAGCAGGTCATGGCTGCTAAAACACCTGGTGGCTTTGTGTGGATGTGTGTCTGGATGCTTTGGTCTCTCAGCCAGAACTACGAAGGCACTTCTGGTGATCAAAAGTGTGAGAATGGCTTGGTTTAGGTTGGACATTAGAAAAAGGTTTTTCACCCAGAGAGTGGCTGGGCACTGGAGCAGGATCCCTAGGGAAGTGCTCACAGCCCCAAGGCTGCCAGAACTCGAGAAGTGTTTGGACAATGTTCTCAGGCCCAGGGTGGGATTCTTGGGGCTGTCCTGGCAGGACCAGGAGTTGGACTTGATGATCCTCGTGGGTCCTTTCCAGCTCAGGATATTCTGTGATTCTGGTCTTTCTGCATCAGAGAGCTGCTGCTAGAGGTGATGCATGCCTTGCCACCTGGAGTCTGGATATTATACTGAGCTCTTGAACAATCTCTTAAGCTCCTCAGGATAACCGCTGCTCTTTGGCACTCAGTGGTCCATCGCGTCTGGGTTTGGAAAAGGGAAATAGTGGGCGGTCTGTGTTACCAGGTCTGTATGCCTTCCAGTGGGCTTCTCTGAAGTTGTGTCCTCTAGTGTAAAATTTCATTTCAAGAAGCAGTTCAAAAGAAGAAATTTAAAATACGTTCAGGTTCCACGGAAGATACTTCTAAATTTACTGTTAAGAAACTCTTAGTAAGGGAGGTAATGAGCTTATGCCATGGCTGAGCTGACAATGCTCATTGTTTTCCCTGCTTCTGACAAAAGACAGTAGAAAAGATGGGAGAAAATACTGGCTAGGACAGGAGGTGACATCTACAGGTGGGGCAGCCATGACACACTCTCCAGACCCATCTGTGTTCCCCGTGCGTAGGGACTTCCCAGCTGATCTTTCCCAAGTTTTTTCAGGCTGCATGAGCTGCATCCTCCTGCTGGGGTGCTGTGTGGGAGAGCTGATCTCCAGCTCACGGAGAGATGGGCAGCCACGATGCCAGGATGGCTCTGGCTCAGCCTGATGCAGCTGGCAGCATCACATGAACGACTCCTGTACTCAGGAGAAGAGCAAAGCCCTGCAGTGCTAGAGGTGCTACCTGGGAAATGTTTGCATCTTCTTTTTGATCACCACGAATGAGCATTAAACAGAATCTCCTCAGTTAAACCTGGTACCCAGTGCACCAACTTTGATCCATCTCCAAGAATGACCAGGGACTAGGATGTGTTCAGCTTGGCCTTTCTTTCTCACTTCTGTCTTGTGTTCAGTACAGTTGGAACAGTCTATAAAAATCCACCCAACCATCTCTTCAAATGCTTGGGACTGAGGGAAAAGATCTACACTTCGTTGTTACATCATTTCAGGAGCCTTTTCTTCCCCCTGGGACTGGTTCCCATTGGAGAACCTTTGTGCAGGAAACAGAGAAGGCAAGGGACACAAACTCAGTTTGAGGTCCTGCAAATCCCAACATCTCCCAGATCCTCAGCCTCTTGTGTTGTGGATTAGGCCAATGTGAAAAGGTAAATCCCTGTCCTGAAATTCCCTGGGAATCATGGCAGCTTTTGACTGACTGCAAACAGATCACTTGATAACCCTCAGTCTTATTGACATAACTCCAAAAATATGCTGCAAAGTGTAAATAATAAATGTGTAGTATCTGCACTGGAGCAAGTAAACACCGCCTGATGTTGTCTGATATTTCACTGGCAAGGTGTCCTCGGTGATGCTCCGGCAGAATAATTTTCCAAGCGAGTGGCTCGCGTGACAGGTGGATGTGCTGAGCGCACGCAGCCGCGCACGGAGCCGGGTCTGGGAGCGGCGGGGCCGGCACAGCTCCGTGCCGGAGATGGCAGCGGCAACACCGCCACGGGTCCCTCCTGCTGGCTCCCAGCAGCTCGGCAGGGAGGTGTGAGGAAGTGCCTGGCGAGCTCGCCTCGGGGTTGCTGACACGGGCGTGTTGCTAAAAGCTTTCTTCCTGGGTGGTGTGGATGTATCAGCTTCCGAGGCTGAATGGCACGCGGATTAATAATTCATGCTGGAGGTATTGACTGCTGGAAGCTGATCTGAGAGCACCTTGGTGGAAACTGTGAGGACCCTTGCCCTGGGTGAAGGAGCTGCCTTCCTGCTCACGTGCTGGGGTTGTGCAGGAAAGAATCTCCCCATGGCAAGGTGGCTGCTGGTGTGCTACCAGATCCTCTCCAGGCTGGCAGCTCTTGCAGCCAAGACTGCTCCTTGTTACCCAGAGCACGCTCCCATTCTGCTTTTTGGAGTGTTGCAAGGTGGCTGGAGAAGCCAGACTGTTGAAGACCAGCTTTCCGTAGTCCATAACTTCCAGACAGACTCTTGTGCCTGCTGTGGCTGAAATGCTGAGTTTGAGATAGTTTTTGGTAGGGTGGTCCTCAGGATTGACTCTGCAGTTGCTGCTTGGGCACGCTGTTGTGCGCAGGCACGGCCTGCAGTCTTCCCAAAGGGAATTGCAAGGCAGGAAAGTGTGCATTGGCTGGCCTGACCCTGAAGGAGTAGCATCCCCCTAGAAATGGATGTGACTTCCAGGAACTGGGAAACCATGGTTTGCATAAATGTGAATTTCAAAGGATCGAGTGTCTTTGTGTGCTGCTGTGATCCTGGATGGAGGGTGCCACCCTCATGCTGTGTGTTCTACCTGTTTGGCAAAGATTTTCCTTCCTGCCCATGTGGAGACACCGAAAAGTCTCCGAGGTGACCTTAGGGCTGTGCAATAACAGTCTGCAATGTCTGGTAGTCATAAGTGGCAGACAGAGGAGACCAGGGATGTGTGTCCAGGAATCTTGGGAAACTGCTCTCAGCTCCAGCAGTCACAGAGCTCCCCAAGATCTGCCTTTCCTCTCCCCTCACCCTGGTGCCCAGTGCAACATTGCACTGACTTTCCCAAATAAGATGTAAAACTGAGCTGATGGGCTTCTGCGAGCAAAACTCTGTTAACAAGAGCAGGGAGGTTAACCTTGGATCCCTGCCCAAACTGAAGTGGATATAATCTCTAAATGGCTCGTACCAAAATGAAATCCACTTATGAGGGAACGTGTCCCTCTCTCTCGTGGAGCACTGATGTGCTGAGCGCAGAGGGGACAGAAACTTGTGGGTGAGTGAATTTTGTGCTGAATGTGTTAGGAAGCAAACCAGGCCTGTCTTTCTGGGTGGATGCTCTGTCTTCTAAGAGATTCAACAAAATCAAGCTGGAATCAAGAAACAAAACCAACCTAGAACAGACCAGATCCTGGTTCCAGTCTCTATTTTGATGGACTCTGGATTAGTCCTGAGCTGTGCTGTCCTTTATGGGAACACCTTACTTGTGGCTCTTTCCCTGGGTCAGGGTTGTGCTGTCATCCAGCTCTGCGTGATGGACAATATTCCAGGCTGGAACAAGACTCCAGAGGCCTTGGCTCTGGTGTTCCTCTGTCCACCTTGGTCAGGGGTAAAGCAGCTGGAGTCCTGGGATCTGTGGTTAAAAGGAGACACGAGGAGGACCCACCACGAGTAAAAGCTGTGCACCAGGAGCCTGGGGAGCAGATATGTGTAGTAAGATGGAATAAGCTGGCTGTCTGCAATAGCTGTGCAGCATTGGCTGCTGGGCTCGGAGGACTAAGAGTTCTTGATGCTGCAAAATACGCTGCAGCAGCACAGGATCTCCCTGTGCCTTGGTCACCTGGTAGCACTGGACCAGGTTCTGGGAAGCTTCCAGCCTCAGCTTCACCAAACACATGCTCTGGCTAATGCAAATGTTGCTTTGGAGATGCTGAGAGGTTTCTCTCCCCCCTCTCCCCTTAAAAAGAGCATATGTTCTCACTACTAACAAGCAGGTTTGCAAAGAGTCTATTTTTAAGATGATTACAGGGTATCAGTAGCTGTTCCAGTGTCAACTGTCGGTTTTGTTTCCTTGTCGGCAGTAAACTGTTGGCAGGTTTGTGCACCAGAGGTTTACTCCTTCCCAGCTGTAATTGCACAGCACGGAAATTATCACTTGCTCCGTGCATGCCTCTGCTGGTTCATCCCTCTGAGCCTGCTGTTCGCGAGCAGCTCCTCCGAGCGCTTCTCACCCGCTGAAGAGCCATGTCATGGCATCTCCTGCTGGCAAAAGACAAGGCCTGGGTAGATCTAAGCTGCAGAGAAGAGACTGAATGTGGCATTGTAGTACAAGTGTACTCAATATTGGTGCTTCCTGCTTTGTTGCACAGGGAGAGAGCCCAGAACCCAGTTCCTTTCCCACTAAGACAAATGCAGAGATGATTCTTTGCAGGCCGTTTTCCCCATCTGACATATGAAATTATACCTACAGCCCCAGCTAAGATCTTCAGGATGGGGAACATGGATGATCTGGTGGCCGGGTGTCTGGAGAGCTGGTGCTCTTCAGCTTGTGAATGTGTCTGGTGCTCAGCTCAGCCTTTCTGCATCTCGGATCCCCGTTTGCCTGGCTGGCAGAGCAGCACGGCCAGACTCCACCAGGCTTTTCTCCACGTGGCCACAGAGAATCTGAAGTCCTCTAATGGAATAAAGGATGTGAAGATCTTCTGCTACGGCCGAGGCTGTGTTGGCTAGAAGGCACTGGAGCATTAACTCACACTGTCCCTTCCATCCTGCTCCCACACTGCTCAGCCAGAGGTGACTTATGGAGGAGGAAGCAAATAGGATCCTTTATTGAGAATTAAGGAAATAGCATTGTAAACACGTGCATCTTTTTATGTGTTTTTTTTTTTTTTTAAAGAGTCTAAGTAACCCTGTGATTTGTGACTGCAGCTCTGCACACAGAGGTGACGAGGGAGTGCAGTGAGAAGAGTCAGCCAGTGGGAGGAGGGCTCAGAAGTTCCATTCCTTACCCTGCAGGGCACATCCTGTAGGAAACAGCCACTTGAAGTACACTTATTCCTTTTCCCTTGACAGGGATGAGATGGTGACGATGCCTGGGCGTGAAGTCTGCTCCATGGCCTTCAGTGCAAGTCCTTGGCACACCTCTGGGTTCAGACTCGGCCTTCCCCCCCCCATCCTGAAAGTTTCCAAGTGCCGCTGAACTGATGGGAGAGAAACAATTGTTGTGTTTCCCGGGCTGACACCTCCTGCTGAGCATCCTTCCCTGCAGGAATGGCAGTCCTCTCGTGTTACTCTGGGGACACGCCGCCGTGGTGCTGATGGGACCAGACAGGATCCGTCACTGTGCTGATGTGTCTCCTCCATAAAAAATCCTAAATGACACCAGTGTCTGAGAGACGAGGAACAAAGGAAAAACAAATAAAAATATCTGCTCTGTTTGGTCCCCTCTGGTCATCTGTCATCCCAGTCTGGAGTGGGGACTGTGGAGGAGGGCTGGGGTTTGGGGGTTCTGGGAATACGAGATGGGTTCGCTTTGTTCACGTGAGACCGACAAGCCTGGCAGGCCAGAACGCTGCTTCTGCTGGACTGTGGTTGTGGAGTCTCTGTCCCTGCTTTTAGCTTGTTTCTGGTGTATAGACTCCTCTGGCTGGTGCCATAACCAGACCCTTGCAGTGGGGAAAAGAGGGGATGGGGCAGAGCTTGGCGTCGCTGGCGCTTCACAAGCGTTGGAAGGACCTTGCCAAGGTTGTGTGAGTCTCTCTCCCTGCCTCAAGGTAAAATCATCTCTACCTCTGTCACTGCTGTACTAATCTGTTTTTAAAGACCCTCGGGGATACAGGTTGCTCAACCTCTTCCAGGACTTCTAACAAGAATAATGCAACAAGCATATGAGGTGGGTTGGGTTTTTTGTTTACTTTTCTTCCTGGCCTCAATTTTTAGCCTGTCGTTTATGTTCTGTGGTGGCTATGGCTGAGGAAACCTTTTCCTTCATGTTTCTAGGAGGCTGTTTGAAAGCTGCTCTCAGATCAGTGAGAACCAACTAGGATGGCTGTGCCTCCTCTGCAATGTATGTGACAGATGTGTCACCTCTGGGCTCGCTCTCTCCAAATGGTCCATTTCTGTCTCAAAACACGGTGGCCAAAAGCAGAGCACCAGACTTATGATGAAAATCAGCCTTTAAGGTAAGAAGCTGAGATACTCTTGCTTGAACAAGATATATGGGGAACCTCTCTCATCTGAGGAGGCTGACATTAAACCTTCAAGGCATCACGGCCTTACCTCTTCAGAACACCTGTCTTGTTGGGCAGGCAGATTTCTCCCAGATGTGTTTCCTCGCTTTAAATTGTCTGGTGGAGTTTTTCCCCTCTCTTTAAACAGCTGTTATTTCTAGCCTTGGCAGCTGAAGGTACTTTAAGATTGGGTGGGTTAGTGCTTGTGAAATAGTCTGGGCTGTTCATTTTCATGGGATTTAAGAGTGACTTACTGTTTGTGTCCTGAAAATTGTTTGTTTTGCCCGGAGGCCATTTTGCACAGGAACTTAAATTGTTGGCTTGACTCTCCTTTTGTATAAGTTGTCCGAGTTGAGAGTTGTGTGTTCCATAAGAATCTCTCTTGTCTGTGATAGCAGCATTTTGGGACCTGCCCTAATCAGAGTTTTGAGTGGCACCACTCCGAAGTGTGCTGGAGCTGCCCGATTTGGAGGGAAGAGAGGAGAGATGGCAAAGGATGGGTGCATCCAATTGAGGTAAGGAGACTACCAGATGCAGGGCAGCCAGACTGCAAACGTGCAGATTATATAAGCATAGCTGGGCTAAAACCTTGCAGAATAGTCTTTCTGGCCTCGTAGGCTATCCTCAAGCAAACGATTTCCGTGGACCTTGCTGAGTTGTGAAGAACTGGCTGAGCAGAAGAGAACACAACTTTAATTAAATTGAGAAAACAAAACACCCAGTTCTTTAAAAATACCCCAGCCTGCGTAGCTGCAGACCTGGAAAATAGCCTTAAAAATAAGCAACCAGTAGCTCTGACTAATTACACTGGAAGGCCACCACCTTCCTTCCCTTCCACACAGGCAGGGGAAGCAGGCTGGGAACTAAAGGTACCGGTGTGGTGACAGCAGAGCTTGTGAGGAAACCACTGGGTCTTGTCCTTGGGCAGCCCCCAGTTAAGAAAGAAATACATCTGCAGGCTCCAAGTCCCCTGCCTGCTGCTGGGACTGCTCGCTGGTGATGACATCTCAAATATGTTTTAATAACCAGCGGCTGTTAATAAGCGCTCGCTACTTCACCAGCTTAGGTGCATCTCTTTAAATTTAAACAGGATTAGATAAGGTAGGGAGATTATTAAATACCCAAATGAACATTAAGCAGATATATTGGAGGCTTAACAACTCTGCAGCAGATTGTTAAATTGCTCTAAATATTTCCCTACTAGTCTGGGGGTATTTAATTAAAACAACCCCTCTAGTCCTGTGTAACGTGCCTAGCAGGCTTACAAGCCCTGCACAGGGCAGGACCTTAATTGGCAGCGTTACCATAAAGCCGAGCCATGCTCGAGGACAATTAAAAAAACAACAGCCCTCCCT